>BQNB010013247.1:8520-77566 GCA_026074375.1 Tanacetum coccineum | reverse complement strand
GCGAATTCTGGATTTGATGAAACGTAGATTTTTTTCCGGAAAAATTTCCGGAAAAAATCTGGTAAAACTGCAGCTGATTTTTTATTTTTTTTTCCAGGTTCATGTTAAGGTCGACATTGTCGACTCTAAAATCGAACTTTGGGTCGACAATGTCGACCCTAGCTTAGTGGAATGTCTACGAGGACTGCTGCAAATAAACTGCTTATTATATATATATCTTTGGGTCGACATTGTCGACCCAAAATTCAAAAAGAATGTCGACCCAAATTTATTTATTCACTAAATAAATAAATTCATATATTATTTATTTAAAACATTTATTAAAAAGAAACGCTAAGGGTCGACATTGTCGACCCAAAGCTTTTAAAGTTTGTCGACCCAAAATTGAGTCAAAGAGTACCACTGAAAAGTGGTGGGACCCTTATGTCGACCCAAGTTTCAAAGGAATGTGTCGACCCATAATTTTTTGGGTCGTAATTTTTGGAACGCCATTTTTGGGTCGACTATGTCGACCCTTAGTCCCTAGGGTCGCTTTCTTTTGTTTTTTAGGGTCGATTTAGTCGACCCAAAGTCTTCATTTTGTTGTAGTGTTTTTAATTAGTAGCCAGTTTCTAGGAGATGCATTTCGAAATGTTCTTTTAAGAACTAAATTTCACTTCTGATATCCGCTTGTTACTTAACATGTAGATCCACCAGCAAGTTGGTCCCATTGGGCTTAGTTCCCATGTGATATTCCGTACGAAAAGTGGCGAGGTGCTTTTTTTTCGCCTGAGTGCAGAACAACTGCTCACTACATGGTGCAAGTGTGCGTAAGTGAACTAGCTATTCGTACTAACAAAAAGCTTAAAAAGGAGCAATGATTTGGATTATACAACCTGTTGTTAGTACAGCTGCTGATAAAAGAACACATCAGCTATTACGCGGCACACCGGAATACTGGCAATCCATATTCTATGACTCAACGTGGGTAGATGATGTGTAAGGTTGGGCAAATTCGGTTTCGGTCCGGTCCGGCTTTGATCGGTCATGTCCGGTTTTTGAACCGTGAACACCCCTATCTTTAGGTCTCCCTATCATTTCTCAAAATACTTATTATTATCTATTATAATTATCACATAGTTTCAACTTTCAACAATAATCGTAAAAATAATAATTTTGGACTTAAAAGAAGCCATGTGTCCGGCAATGGTAATAACTAACAAGTCTAGTAAAGAACATGTATGCTTTCATCCCACATAGGTTAAGCAAAAGAAATATTGCTAGTTTATATGTTGAGGTGAGTATCCCTTGCCCAAGTTGGTATCAATACATTGTTATCCATGATATCTCAGTGAAATTGTGATGATATTAAAATCACAAACTTCAAACTTATTGAATTCAATAACATCACAGCTCACTCTTATCAAGGATAAATTGTTAACTTTTTTATGTTTTTTTTTTAAATTTGTAGAATTGCCTTATTTTTTATACTAGACGAATACCCGTGCATAGCACCGGTAATTTCTAGCTGCAGCTAATTAACGATATGCGATATTGTGGTAAATATTTCTTATAACGTTCAAAATAAGCGTTTTTCTAACAAAAATATAAAGAATATCTACAAAAAGTACCCGTAAGAGTTAAGAAGTGAAAGTGAGGGTATATTGAGAGATTATTTTTTGTTGTAAAATAACATTTGTGTGGAGAGATATGAAATGGTTTATGTGGATTTATATCGTGGATGCGGTTACACATTTTTAAGAATCATTATCGATAGTAATGATTTTATTCAATGAGGCTATATACGTTTTTTCAAATGAGGCTATATACGTTTTTTATTCAAAAGCTGATGCTATACGTTTTTTCAAATTATCAATTATCAATATGTGTTTTCAAGATTCTATGCATTACATTTTTAACATTTCCTAAATTAACAATTTTTCAACTTTCATGAGAATCATAAATCTCTTTTATAAGGAGTATAGATATATGTGTTATTTTGTAACTCCATCATAAAAATCATTGATCATAAGAGTTGTAACTCCATCATAAATAACATTGATAATAAGAGTTGTAACTCCAAAGGCATTTACACACAATTAAATGTCGATGGTTACAAAACTTAGCAATAATCATTAACCACCATTTATACCAATCAATTATCTATGTTTAATGAGGCTATACGTTATACGTTTTTAATAGCTAATGCTATACGTTTTTAAAAGATGATGCTATATGCGTTTTCAAGATTCCATGCATTAAGTTTTCAATATTTTCTAAATTAGCAATTTTTCAACTTTAAAGAGAATCCTAAATCTCCTTTATAAGGAGTATAGATATAGATATAGATAGATATAGATTAGATGGAAACTTACTAGAAAGTTCACTTAATTTGAACGCGTCTTAATATTAATATGATTACATGAAAAAGACATCATCGTGTAGGTCTTATTTACAAATATATTAAGACAATTATTGGCAAGACTCATAAAGACTTGTTTATATCATACTCCTTCCGTCCCATAATTATAATCTACCGACAAAATTATTACAATTTTCTCTCTTACTTTTTGCACAATAACACTTTTACCCTTAACCAATTAATTTATCAATTCTTTAAAGTTTGTAATAATAACATCAATTGAGAGTGATATGGTAAACTTAATCTAAATTCCTTATCTATTTTTGGAAGTGGACAATTAATTTGGGACAACCCAAAAAAGTTTCGTGAACTATATTTATGAGACAGAGGGAGTAGTAGTGTTTCCAAAATTTGACACATCTCTATTACTTTATAAAGCATTTAGCCAATTTTCTAAAAATAGAATCAAGTAAAAGATATTTCTTTTTTGGGAAAGTTTATAATGTATATGTTTTATCAATATTGAGGTCAATGTAACTGAAAATTAAGTGTCTATTTTGTAACAGTCCATTCAAGTGTATTAATGTAGTCCATTTGTAACAGTCCACTTAAGTGTATAAATGTAGTCCATTTGTAATGGTCCATCCATTTCAACACACTATGAAGCACTATTTAAGTGTATTAAGTGTAAATCATAAACCTAAAGAGTATAAAACCATAACACACTGAATAAAATTACTCCATCATTATTTTTCACCTCTTTATGTAAACACCTCTCACTCTCTCTTTTAAAACCACCAAATCCCGCTGCAACACATATGAAATTTTGCCGCCACCACCCTTTAGTTCTGCCATCACCTTTGCCAACATCATGTGCCAGCACAACGACCGATTTACATTGTTTAGGTGGGTTTGGCTGGTTGTTTTGAAGTAGGTGGTTTGGCCGATGCTTTTTGTATTTGTGGTTTTGATTGTGGTGGTTAGTGATTGAGATCAAATAGGAACTGGTTTTTGGTTTATGTCATGGTGGTTTCGTGGTTTCGTTTTCGGGTCTTAGCCGGATCTTGGTATGTAGTTTTAGCCTTAAACCGTTGTTGTGAAAATGTTGTAGCGAAAGGCTTTCTTTGTTTTGTGTTAGATCTAATTCCTTGTAAAACTTTGGACTTAAAGATTGTTTCATGTCGTGATGAAAATCATATGTTATGATGGGAGATGAAAGTATATATAATTGCGGCGTGTAAAACGAGTTTTTAAGGTTTGTAAACTTGCTTTTTATATTTTTGTTAGTTTTTGTATTTGTATGTTTTTTGTATTGTTTTAAACTTTTATTAGTTGATGGGTTATTTCTACTTCTCTACTATCTTATAAAGGATTTAAGATATTCTTAAAATGGAAGTCTTAAAAAAATTAAGAACAAAAAATATTTCTTTAAGGAAATTAACAAACTATTAGTCAATATTGTATTATCGTTCATCCCAACTAAAAATTAAAGTGTCTTCATGCACTTCATTTCGTAACAGACTTATTTTGTAACTGTCCCTTTAAGTGCATTCATGTGATCTATTTGTAACGGTTCATTAAACATCATTTAAGTGTCAATAAGTATCTATTCTAAACTTCTAAACTATATTATAATGCATTTAGGACATTAAGCTAAATGGTAAGATTTAAAATTAAGACATTTTAACTTGTTTATTAAAGAAAGTTTTAAAAATATATGAATATAACGCATGGTCATAGTAACATTAACAGCCCATTCTATTCTGAAAATTAAATCTAAAATTGTAACGGTCCATTAAAAATAAAGTTGTAAGTTTGTAACAGTCCATTCTCTTTAAAAAACACAAAGAACTATCTCTCTCTTTCTATTCATATAGCTCCTTCAAACAAAACGAATTTTTATGTATTAAAAAGCCCATTTAAACATTAGTAACCGTTGTATATTATTAATACAAATCCAACGCAAAACTCAATATAAAAAACAGGTTCTCTTTCCTCTCTACAACCTAAAAAACACACCACGACCCTCTTTCAAAAACTAGCAACAAAAAACGTCTGAAATTCAATGCTTTAATAAAGCCTCAATAAAAACATTTGGGCCTCACAAAAAATTTAAATTTTTATATAACCATCACTTAAACAAAAGACCATACGTTTCTCATTAACCTCTTTATGGCCTAAAAAATTTCCTCACACAATGCTTATTAGTAATTAGTAATAAATATATATTCAACCCCTCATCAACCTAGCCACTATATAAAGTCAATACACAACCAAATCTTTAAGTACGCAAACATATCATATCAACAACGTAGATAATAAAAAATTGATCATCAACATTCTTACTAAAAAAGTACAATTAATATATCACATGATACAAAACAATAATGCATAAATCATCTTATCATTTTTTTTCCTTTTTAAAACATAATTAAATGAAATTTACAATTAATTAATGATATTTTTAAAATATCCCTCACTCAAAAATAAACTTAATATAACACATGATACAAAATGATAATGCATAAATCATCTTATCTTTTTTTTCTTCTTTAAAACACCACTAAATGAAATTTACATGACATTAAGCGGGTCATAGAAACCAATCTTTTATGTAGTTAGACTTTCTGACACCGCATTTTTCGACCATGCAATGGACCACTATTTACGACCACAACTTAGCAATATAGACACCATCAGATGGCGCTAAAACCGCTACTCTCTATGTTTAAATGTTACTGTATATAATATTACACGTCCAAAACAACTAGCAATAGTTGTGACCACCGTTTTCGTATCGTCGTTGCTCCGTGATGCACGGGCTGTCTGCCATTTTTTTATGAAATAGTGTGCGGTAAAGTTGTTTCCTAAAGCTATCTATATGAGTAAAGTTAGCATCGTGAGAAACATATAATCGCTTAACAAAATTTTTGATTATAAGGTGCCCGCCGTCGTAATGCGCGGGTACCCTGCTATAAAAGCTTTTTATAATGTTACTAAATTTATAAGAAAAAACAAGCTAATTTCCAATAATAACCTTTGTTGAACATTTTTTTCCTTCTATAATTGCAACTCATCAAAAAGACATTGCTATTGCCGAAAAATATAATCACACGGGTATCCGCCGCCGCACTGCGTTGGTACCCGACTAGTGTTTGTGTGAAAAACGAAAAAGAAAATAAAATTGTGTATGGTGAGGCCAAAATGAGGAGATAGAGGTGTATTATGAGTGGAGAGGTATTTTTAAGTGAGAGTGAGATATTGACGTGACAGATTGTGGGGCCCAAATAAAAAGATATACTGTATCTACTTATTATACCTTTTACTCTTACAAAGTTAAAAAAAGAACAAAAAAACTAAAATTGACAAAGACATGTACAAGTAAGGGGGTGTTTGGTTCGCCGGGCGTAATGTGATGTAATTGTAATCTAAATTACATCACAATCCTGTTTGGTTGGCCAAAATGTTGTAATTGTAATTCGGATTACATTACGTAGGCTGTTTGGTTTGCGTTGTAATTGTAATTCAGTCATTATAATTACATTAAGAGAAGGAATTCAGATTACATAGGATGTTGGATGTAAAGTTTTGAATTACGTTGTAATTCAGTATTTTATACTTTAAATCATCAGTATTTATTATTATTATTATTAATATTATTATTATTATAAAAATATTAAAATGATAATAATAATAATGTTTATTATTATTATTATTATTATATTATTTTATTATTATCATTATTATTTATTAGTAATAATATTTATTATTATTATTTATTATTATTATTTGTTATTATTATTATTATTTTTTATTTATTTTATTATTATTATTATTATTATAGTATTATTTATTTAATATTTATTATTATTATTATTATTTATAAATATTATTTATTATTTATTATTAATATTATTTTATTAATATGAATTTATTGTTATTATTATAATTTATTATTTTATTATTATTATTTTTTTATTTTATTATTATTATTATGTATTATTTTTTATTTTTTTCTTATAATAATAATTATTCATATTACTATTTATTATTATTATTATTATTATTATTTTAATTATTCTTATATTAATTTTTTTAGTTTTAGTAAAAAAAATTGAATTACATTACGTTGCGAGTTAACAAAACACATCCACAGATTTTATCCATTACAATTACAACACATTCCAATTCATTAAATTACAATACAATTCCTTCAAAAACATTATGTGAACCAAACGGCCCCAAACTGGCTTCGGTAACTAAACTAAAGACACGGGTGAAACTGAAACAAGTGTTTACTTATATTATAATAGTTCGGATCGGTTCGAAGGAAACAACGTCATTAAAATCCATCAACACCTAGAAAAATTAGGGTCAAATACTTTTACGAACTCTACTTACTGCACACTCACATTCCCCATTTTCATAAATTCAAATCAAACACAATCACCACTCCAATATTCATTCATATAATAATCACTTTACATCAGATTCATCTTCAACTTCTTCATCTGAGGTCCTTTTTTTAACCCTAGGGTTACGTTTTTTTACTTAATTATGTTACATATATCATATGTGTGCTCAATTATTGATTTCTATTATATTTAGGGTTTTAGATGTTTTAATTGAATTGCTTATTTAGTTTATTTGATATAATTAGGTTACAGTATGGAAGAACATGATGATGATAGTGTTGTTAAATCTGTTGAAAGTGTGGAGGATATGATGGTTGATGTTGCTGGTGCTGATTTGGATCCTAACTCGGGTTTAGGTGAAGATTCGGATGGAATTAGGGTTTCGACTTCGGATAAAGGTGAAGAGGTAGTGAATGAGGAAGAAGGTGCTGGTTCGGGTGAAGCTAGGGTTTTGAATTCGGATAACGTAGACGGATTGAATAGTGCGGAGGTAAGTAAAGACGTTGTTCAAGCAAGTGGATCGAATGGTGATGTAACTGTAATAGATAACAAGGAGGTAACCGAGGAGGTGTATGTGGAATCTGTTGTACAAGTGGCTGACGGAAAGATTGCAGAGTCTTTGTTTACAGCAGCTGATCTTGGTTCAAAGGAAGTGGAGACGGTAGTTGTGGAAGAGAGTTTTGTCGGAAAAGACCAAGTTCAAGGTAGTGTTTTTGTGGATCCGAGAATAGTTTGTGCTAATAATCAAATTTCTGCAACTGACGTGGTTTATGCAGGGACAAGTGAAGTTATAAAAGATGATGCTCAAGGAAATGAATTTCTTGAGTCGACTAGCTCAGAGCCTCAGTGTATCGGTGGAGAGACCGTTTTGATAGAAACGCCTGAAGTCGTGGAACAAGAAGTGACTGATGGAGACAAAGTGGCGACTGAGAATCTTGAAAAAGAAAACAAAGCGTTAGATACCTCAAAGATTTCAGAGCCATCGAACACAATGAATCCTGGTTCTGAGGACGTCAATGTTGTGGCTATGGAGGAGGGTGTAACCTGCAAAGATGAAGCTCAAAATGGTTTATCTGTAGATCCAAGTTTGGTTTGCTCGGAGGTGGTCAATCCAGTTAGCGTTGCAGGTGATGGTAATGTACATACCGGAAATCTAGATGGGAATGGTGATGCTGACAAGTTGAACAAAAAAGGGACTTCCTTTTTAACAACTGAAGATCTAACACAGGATGCTGAAAAGGGCGAAAATGAAATTGGGGTAGAAGACTCTAAACTGGCTGTTGAATCGTCTAGTGGAGAGCCTCAAGTTGTAGGCGAAACTGATTTAGTGGAAAACGAGGAAACAGAAAAGGGTTTGAAAAAAAATGAGGGCATTGTGGAACAGTCTACCGTGTCTGTTCAAGAGGTGGCTTATGGAAATGGTGCTATGGATGACAAATCTGTAAAGGAATTCGAGGCGGTAGATACTTCGAAAATTCCAGAATTGTTTACCACAGACAATCGTGGGACAGATGAAGTCAAGCTTGATGCTGACATGGAGGGAGGAGATAATGCAGGGATGGACATTGACGACGTATCGGGTTGGAAAGATGAAATTCCAGAAACTGATGTTATAAGTGGTGAAGGAAAAGATGATCAGTTCGATGTTGTTGCAAACTTTGAAGCTGAATCGTCAGGAAAAGATAAAGAACCAATAGTGTATGGGCGTCGTGCAAATGTGGAGGTTCCACTCTATAATGCATTGGATGGGAATAGATCCCCTGTTTCAGAAGATGAAAATTTGGATATCGAGACAGATTCAGAGGAGGATTATGAATATGCTGAAGAAGAGGAGGGCGGACAATCCGCTGAGCATCTTGAAAATGGAAGTTCATTTTCGCTGCATCAACCACGTTATTTCCAGCCACCAAAAGAGTTTGCTGTTTCCGATTTGGTTTGGGGTAAAGTAAGGAGCCATCCGTGGTGGCCTGGTCAGATAGTTGATCCTTCTGATGCCTCACAGAAGGCCATGAAGTATTATAAAAAAGATCGCTATCTAGTAGCGTATTTTGGAGATCATTCTTTTGCTTGGAACGATCCATCTGTTCTAAAGCCATTTCGAGCTAACTTCTCTCAAATAGAGAAGCAAACTAATTTTGAGGCGTATAAAGATGCAGTCGAATGTGCTTTGGAAGAGGTCAGTAGGCGGGTAGAATTAGGGCTTGCATGCTCTTGTATTCCTCGGGATATCTATAAGAAGATTGAATGTCAGGTCATAGAAAACGGAGGAGTTAGACAAAAAGCAACTATAAGACATGGTTTGGATGAATCGGCCAGCGTGAGTTCTTTTGAGCCTGATAAACTTGTGGACTATGTGAGACTACTCGCACAGTTCCCGGATGAAGGTGATAATATGGACCTTGTAATGGCAAAGGCTCAGTTATCATCATATGGTCGTTATAAGGGGTACCGAGAGCTCCCTGAATTTCAGGTTTTTGCGGATCTGTTGGAAGATGCTGTGACACGTGAAGGGGTTGAACAAGTTCATAAAAATGGTGAGAAATTTGAGAATAATTTGGTCGAAAGTGCATACCCAATTAAGGAGAAATGTTTATCAGATATAACGGATGAGGCACCAGAAACTGGCACCAGCAAATCAGTTTCTTCATCTGGTTTAAAGAAACGTAAGGCTCGCCATTCTACTTCTAATGGTTCACTGAAGAAGCCAAATCGACAACCTGGCAAAGTGTCTACTGCTGCTTCAGTTTCAACTCCAAAGCCGTCTTTCAAAATTGGCCGATTGATTCAGAGAGTAGCAAGCCAGATGACTGGACCTCCATCTGCTCTGAAGTCCAATAGCATTACAAAGATAGATCATGGTCATGAAGACGGCCAACATACTGACCAAGGTGTGGGCTCTGTTATTCCTTTGCAGACTCCTGAAACTCCCCAAGTTGAAGCATCTGTACCTGAAATGCTATCACAACTGCACTTGACTGCTCAAGACCCTATGAAAAATTACGCTCATTTGCATACCATCCTTCCTTTCTTTTACAACCGTAGAGCAGATGTTTATAGCAAGTCATTAAAGAAAAACCCGCCTGTGGAAAAACCAGTCAGTGGTAGCGAAATAAAAGCGTCCGACGAAAATGATCCCGAGAAGTTTGATTTTGATATTCAGTTTGATGATGTTAATAATGATTCTTATTGGACAGACAGGATTATCCACAACACATCTGAAGAGCAATTGTCGCAAGATCATCAAAATGGAGGGATAGAATATCAGGTTGAGGCCGGTGAACAAGATGAAGAAGATAAACCAGCAAAAAGAAGACGTAGACCTTACAAAAAGAACGTTGTGGTCGATGAACAAGATGAAGAAAGCAAACCAGCAAAAAGAAGGCGTGGACCGTACAAAAAGCAGGCTGTGGCCAATGAACAAGATAAACAAGACGAACAAGATAAACAAGACGGACAAGATAAACCAGCGAAAAGAAGGCGCCGTAGTAAAAAGCAGGCCGAGGCCGGTGAACAGGATGAACAAGATAAACAAGACGAACAAGATAAACCAGCAAAAAGAAGGCGCAGTAGTAAAAAGCAGGTCGTGGCCAGTGAACAGGATGAACAAGATAAACCAGCTAAAAGAAGGCGACGCAGTAAACTCGAAAAACTAGAAGTGATGGAAGAGGAAGAACCGGAGATTGTTAAGAGAAGACGTGAAAATTTGGCTACAGAGGTTGTATTGAAGTTCACAGAGGGTGTCAATTTTACATCAGTAAATAATCTAAATAAAACATTTAGACGGTTTGGGCCTTTGATGGAATCAGAAACTGAAGTTGACAGGGAAGGCGGGCGTGCACGAGTGGTGTTCAAAAAATGTTCTGATGCAGAAGTTGCTCATAGTAGTGCTGGAAAATTTAACATTTTTGGGTCAATTGATGTAAATTATGAGCTCAACTATACCCCTTTAGTCTCCTATAAACCTTTACCCCTTCCGTCATTTGAAGACCCTTTGCCCCTTCCGTCATTTGAAGACCCTTTGCCCCTTCCGTCATCACAAGACCCTTTGCCCGTTCCGTCATCACAAGACCCTTTCCCCCTTCCGTCATCGCAAGACCCTTTGCCCCTTCCTTCATCACAAGAACCTTTGCCTCTTCCGTCATCACAAGACCCTTTGCCCCTTCCGTCATCACAAGACCCTTTGCCCCTACCGTCATCACAAGACCCTTTCCCCCCTCCGTCATCACAAGACCCTTTGCCCCTTCCTTCATTACAAGACACTTTGCCCCTTCCGTCATCACAAGACACTTTGCCCCTTTCGTCATCACAAGACCCTTTGCCCCTTCCGTCATTACAAGAGCCATTACAAGACCCGATGGATGCAAGCTAAATGTCATTGCTCCAGAAGTTATTCTTGTTAAATGGATGGTACAATATTGTTTCTCTTTCACTAGATATTTAAACTATTGTTGTGTTTTCTACCGATTTTTTTTTTTTAGTTTTTTGCATATTTTATGAAAAATATAGCTGATCTTCCGCCAATTTTCTTTTTTGTTAGGCTCTTTCGCTTTTGCTCTTGCATATTTCTATGTCGGTGATCGTATTACACAAACAGATACTGGCAACCAATGGCCTGGGGTTCTTGGAAAACTTTTGGCTACAGGAACACATATTAACAGTTCTGTAACATTAAATTGGTGGTATGTTGTAGGTGAAGATTAATATTAGTAGTTTTGTTTCGATACATGTAGTTTGATAGGAAATTATATAAACTGGGTTTAGGATGGTTATAAGAATATGGTTTAGGATGGTTGTAGGAAGATTATTATGCTAAATTTGATTCATTAATGGGAACAAGTGTGAAAATAACTAATACGCATCATTAAAAACCGGACGATCTCAAATGTTTAGGCATGTTTTTATGTCGATAACTCTGTCCCATTTGTGTCCTAAGAAAAGCAAACTATTGCTTCAATAGATAACACATGTCTGAGACTGTTGAGGATAATGTTATACGGTTTATAGTCTACCCGTTTTGATCACGATATATCCCTTGTGGTGGATATTATCTCGTGTGACAATAGCTAACTTTAAGAGCCTACTTTCATGTAATTGGAAAGAGGCCAGACTTGGTTGTTATTTATTACTGTATGTTTCTTGATAATATCTGAGACTCTGATGTCGTGAGGCGATTGAGCTTCAGTGATATTACTTTTGAAAAGACTTACTATCAAATGTGCTGAATTATGGGTGTTTGATTTCATGTAGTGTTTAGTCAACTCGCACTGTTTGTTAAGCATTGCTTAAATGTAATATGAACATGACTCTTAGGGGCTGTTTCTTTTTTTTTAAGGTTTGGATCTGTTTGCATAAGAAATCTGTTTAGAGTTGGTCTTGTGTGAAAATTTTATGTTTCTTTTTTTTTTCTGAACAACAAATACGAGTAAGGTAATTGACTATTTTACCCTTTACACATGAGAATCCAAATCGAATTCAACCTGTTTGTAAAACTAAACCATAAAAAAAAGAGTAGCATCTTCTCACTAAACATGTCGAATCCTATAAACTCAACATAAAAAAACTCCATCTTGATTCTATTAAATGATAACCATAACTATTTAAAAAAAAATTAAGAAACAATAATCTACAAATTGGTACCAACTTCTTATAATAAAACCTTGAGGGAATCAAAATCAGAGTGAACAAGTGAACACCGACCGGAAGAAGTACGGCTCCGATTAGAACGTCGGAGACCAGAAAGAGAGGGATGATATTCAATAGATTTTTGTGATGGATGATATTCACAGATCTCCTATATTTAAGTCACTCGTAATGTGGCGGCGGTGTTAGCTGGTTGTAAGGCAATATATTTTTGTGATGGATGATATTCATAGATCTCCTATATTTAAGTCACTCGTAATGTTATGGTGTGGCTGTTGATTTCTATGGGAGATTGATGTAGAAATGGGAGATCAATGGCCATTGATGGATGAGGTTCTTATTTTTGTGATAAATGTTAAAAGGAAATTAAAAGAAAGGGGTATTATTGTAATGAAGGGGTAATAATGAATCCTAGATAGAGAGGTCTTTCTTTTTCTCTCTCTTTCACGATTCTTGTTTGCAATAAGTGTAAAAGAAACACTCAAATTTCCTGCCTCCATCTAGTTTTGTTACCAACTAGTATATTAAGTCAAAAATAAACCCCCCCTTAGAGTTCTTGTCATGATCATGGCGTTTGGTGCTTCATTTTCTTTTGATTCAGACAAATTTTAAACCTAATCATCTGCAAATTGGTCAAATAGTTTTGCTTCAACTCATACGCTTGCAAGTACGTCACAATGACTATTCAAAATGAATTTATACTTGCAAGACTAATTTGTGCGCTTTAAGTGTTGGTATCAATTCGTTATAATTTTGGTTCATGTGTTTTGGTGCTCAAAGATTCATCAAGCAACTCAGCTTATTGAAACACAAAATTGTTGATACAAATTTACAATACGTGTGTCTATTTGAACAAATAATATATACTGAATCATCTTATTAAAATCATTTCATCAACAATGGATTGAGCAAACAATATTCAAAAGAAATCAGCTTAAAAAAACATGGCAAATGAGTCTATATTACTTTTTATAAAATTGCTTGACTAATATCACTGAATCAAACTTATATAATGTCACGAAGAAATAGACAGAATTCCCTTGTGACGTTGACAGCCATATGCATGTTTGTTACCTAATCCGAACCAAACTTAATCTTGACCGGCTATTTTAACCAGCCTAACCAACCAATGTACCACTAGCAATACACATTGTCAAACAGTGAAGTAAACATGTCAAATAAGCATTTGCATAGTCTTGTGGAAAATCAGATAATAATATTCTATAACAGTGATGATTCTGCAGAAAAAGAGACTAGATACTGTGATCTGAAAAGTCTGAATCACAATTCACCTAAGACGAGTTATGACATTAAATCTCTACCTAGCGGCAGAGGAGAGATGCTGGCCAAAAATAAATGCAAGCATTCAACCAATTCCCTAACTCGCAGTCCACTGACTGAATACTGAGACCTACTCTCCCTTCTGCTGATGAGAAACACAAAAGTTGTTTATAAATTAAACTTAAGGTCACGGATAGAAATAACTATAACATCAAATATAGTTACTCTGCCATTTAAAATCATGAAATGCTCCGGCTGCATGCAAATAGCAGCATTATTGTGTCGACGTTTTTGAGCTTTATCATCATTGCCCATGTTTCAAAACCATATTTATCATCTCTCCCTGCACAAAAGATAAAGAGGTTGAAATATGTCGCAGGACTAATTTCCCCCCTTTTTTTCTAACTTCACCAAAAGTTGATTAATTTAATAACATATAATTTTGTTGAAATAAAAGGAAAGAGATGTTCAAGACATGAATATTTTAGGCGACTTTCAACCAAAATTACCCGCTTGACTTCTTTGGCATGTCTCATTTTTATTTTAAATTAATTTGACCCATTAGAGTTTCAGTAGAAACTAAATAGACCCATCCTCAAAGAAATGAGTAACATTCCCACCTCTAGTGAAATAGGACAGTAAGAAAGATGATAACGTACCAAAATCTCAACCCTTATAGACCTCAGGAAGCTGGAGGCCCACACTTGCAGCAGATTTTCCAAGTATTCTTTTCATTTCATCTGATCTATCTACTGCAATGTTGTATGAAAATAGCAAGTCCTGCACCATTATAACCAAATTCAAATTCAATGTGAGATAACCACTAGTTTTGTATCATTACTACATATAACAACATCTTGAGCAGTTAAAAGTGCCACCTAGTACGGGCGCCACGCAAAAAAGAAGCCAAATAAATAATATAAAAACAAAACTGAATCAAGAGTTATAAAACTGAATTTGTTTGTTGTTGCTTTCTAACAGTTCCCAGACAACGACTCTCTTTCAGTGTTCGTCAAATAGCATGAACCACAAACGCACGCGTTTGCTCATCATTCATGATATGGTGGTTCATAAAACAGCCTCTTCTAATACCAATAGTTATATCTAACGAAGACCAGATCTTTGACTATCAACTTCTACAAACGTGCTCAATTGTGCTTACCCATACATCATCCATCGCCGTACATATTCACAACGTTATTATACTTTGTTCTTACTACTTGCCCTATGCTAGTTTGCTTATTATATATTTCGCTACTACTTGCCCTTTGCTCAATAGTCCTCATTAGGTTACTAACCATTCTTGTTACCCACAAAAGTCTAAACCTTAATGTATTATTACAAATACCAATTCTAAACCCAACCGTTATACGCAATCATTACATAAGTTTAACCAAAAAAAGAAGCCAAAAAGGTAACATTATCCGAAAACAACCACATGTAAGATCAACGCATACCACATATCATATGAGCCGAAATACATATAATGAAAATGAAAAACACGTACCTGGTGATGATGGACACTGTTTAAAAGATAAGTATAGTCACGGGCAAGATTCATTTTGTGCTGAACGAGCGCCATCTCCAACCCATCGCCAGTTTTCCTAAACTCAGACTTTATAAAGTCGGTGAAATGCGTTTTATGCTCTTCTTTCCCAATGTGTTTCTTCACAGCTTTCATTAACTCTCTATAAACCTTTGCAGCTTTTAACGCTTCACCCGACCCCATCCTTTCAAATCAAATTCTACCCTCCTCTTACCTAAGTTTCTTAATCCTAAGTCAATCATAAACATTCAAAATTATCAATCTTGATTTAATTTTCAACATTTTATAATTTCCCATAACGCCGTTTGGCAGAGAGAATTTCAGTAAAATGAAATGAAGTAAAGAAAAAGATTGTGGTTGAGAAATTTTATAGATTTCCACCATTTGGTAACGACAGAGAGATTTGATCACGGAAACGAATACAAAAAACGAATTTTACGAGACACAAAATGAAAATTAATTTTATTTGCAACGACATATCAGTTTATCCATTTTAATTTCCTATACATTCTTAAATGAAATGAAGTAAAGAAAAAAGAATGTGGTTGAGAAATTTTATAGATTTCCACCATTTGGTAACGACAGAGAGATTTGATCACGGAAACGAATACAAAAAACGAATTTTACGAGACACAAAATGAAAATTAATTTTATTTGCAACGACATATCGGTTTATCCATTTTAATTTCTTATACTTTCTTAAATCTAAATACATAAAAATTAAAACTAAAACTAAAACATGAACAAAGATAGACACAACTAACCTACCATCAAAATCGAATACAAAATCACCATTTCTGCAATTCATAAAGATTATGTTGACCTAACATATAGATGGATCCAAATAGAGATAAGCAAAACATATGCAACTCTCTTTCGATGATCTATTTAGATTTAGATAACCAAAGAAGTTAGACCATAGAAATTCAGATCTAGGATAGTCAGATGGAAAAACTACTGTTTTTACATGGCACCCAAATAATAAATGAAAATACATACATTCAAGGTAGCAGCAAAGGCGTCAAATTTGCAGAAGAAATATTTGGGGAAGAAGCAAATGTTGAAAAGTAGGTTTTGTTATGATAAACCAGCTCATACCCGTGTTCAACACGGGGTGTAAAAGGAAACATTATAAGTTAAATGACGAACTGATTACTAAGAATAAAAATTACCGATGTTTATATTTACACGCATGCTTTTAAATGTTATTGGGAAAATATTCTTTGCGGAAGTTTACATCCTGCTAGGTATAACCAAGAGACCAGTTATGTGGTAGCATTATTGTTGAGAGGTGATTAGTGTAAATGTGAATACATTTTTCAAACAATTGCAGGGAACTTAGTTGGGGTTTGCTGAAAGATGTTATTCCCATTATTATTTAATAAATTATGAACATATAAAAGATTAAACCGTCAAAGGATTATTATAAGATCAACAAATTTTTAATAACACTATAAATCTAACAATATATTGTTAAAGTAAATATTTAGCATCAATAACGAATGCTAAAAAATACATGAAACAATCACTTGGAAGAAGAAAAAAAAGGGCCTGAACAAAAATACAGCAACCACTTGAAAGAAGAAAAATAAGGGCTTGAAGCCTTGAACAAAAAGTACTTCTTTGCTCAAAACAACAAAAAGTACTCCAACGGAAGAAGTTCACTTCACTCAAATGAGATTGGACAAAAAGTAGGAACTATATTGATAAAATGTCTCTCAACACAATAGAAATGATGTTGAGTTTATACAAATTACAACAAATTTGAAAAGAATTGAAGAAACCAATTTGTTAAAATAGCTAAGCAACACAACTTGATCAATAACTCCAAACAACGATTCACTAAAACACTCATTCACACGTAGCTAACAGGTTCAGAAAATAGTTGATAAATCTGTGAAATTGCATTAGTTCATAACCCTGAAACCATTAGATCGAGCACCATAAAGCAAAAGAAAAGGAGAACTTTTATGAAAACATTAGCTTTTATGATAGTCACTTCAAAAAGGCAAACATTGATGGTTGCCAATTAGTATACGATAGCACTCGTCACCAATTAACCTCAACAGACGCTGAGGTAGAAACCAACATATATTGATTGGAAACTGATGACATTATTATAGATCTGGTCGTTAATATATCTTATTAAGTTTTTGAAGAAAGCAACAACTTTATTCATAATCAGCTCTTCATATTTCAGAACTACCTAATAAGCAGTTCAAATTCTCAAGTACTGAGGAGTGAGTACTGAAACTGGGTGAACCAAAAATGAAACGTTATCAAGTGTGTAATCAAATCCCATTGACACTTTTTGTGTTTATCAAATCAGAAGCTCATAACCAAAATTTATAAACAGCATGACATCAGCAAAAACTTAGAAACTCAATTGCAATTTAATGACATCAGCAAAAACTTAGAAACTCAATTGCAATTTAATGACATTTGCAACTTCAAAAAGAGAGTCAACCGCACAAAATAAGTTCACAACTAAATAATGTAGAATGTACCGCCTAATGGCCCCTGGAAATAGAAAATTCAAAACTTAGAAACACAACTAAAACCGAAAATATGCTACTCAAGGAGATCATGAACCATTGAACCGTGTAAGCAGCACGAAAATAACCAACAAACTGAAAACTTAAAAGCGAAATCAGATAAAGTAGAACCTGCTGAATCAGTCAATGATTGTTGAACCTGTGTGCCCATGACAGCTCACAAAGGCTTTATCCAATCCGGTAGAAGGATAATCCCTTTTTTCTTTTTGATTGAGGTGTGTTTTTACTAAACCAGTTATACTGTCTCAAGTATTATGACTAATAAATCCAAGCATCCTTTTTAGTTACTTGAACAGATCACATAAAGATGATTAATAGTCAAAACCTATCAAATCTTTATCAACAACTACTTGACTCGTAATCCAAAAACCAACAAAACCAAAAAAACTATATAAATGTTTTTGTTTTGCCTTCTTCCATTGTTTTTATAGGAAAAGAGAAATAAAGAGAGTTAATACTTAATATGAAAAGAAAAATGAAAAGAGAAAAGTGCTTAACATGAGATGGGCTAAATAATGAATAACGAAAATGTGTAACATCACATAAACAAATAATCGAATAACTAATGTCCAAAATATTAATAAAAATCACAAATTAAGATCATTAACTAGACAAATTTCAATTGAAAACTAAGAAAATAGTTGTTACTATACTTGTAACAAAAAGTACACCAGTTATAACCAATTAACACAACCCAACAACATTAAAAAAAAATTATACCTTTTTCTTTGATGCAATTAATCAATACTTGTTGCCCTCTATGTAACACCTACAAAATCACATCAATATGGATTAAAATTCAAGATGACTACAAATCAACCGGTCAATAAAAAAATTCATTCAAAAATTCAAGATACATCGAGTCAAAGAAGTTAGACCATAGAAATTCAGATCTAGGATAGTCAGATGGAAAAACTACATGTAAAAACACGGCACCCAAATAATAAATGAAAATACATACATTCAAGGCGTCAAATTTGCAGAAGAAATATTTGGGGAAGAAGCAAATGTTGAAAAGTAGGTTTTGTTATGATAAATGTGAGTGGCCCATGACATTTGCAACTTATACTCCTTATTTATTCAAGTTAAAATGAAATTCTCTACAATTCTTCTTAAAATGAATGGAAATCAAAGTGAATCAAAATACAAAAGGTAGGTTTTCTCGAGAAATCTCATTTCTCCGTGAAATTTGAGGATAAACAAGTTTGTGTCAAAAACAAGTCGACCCGTCTAACCCGTTTAATAAACGGGTCGCGTTTGGGTTGAGTAAGTATTAAACAGGTCAACCCGTGTACCCATTTAAGTATATAAGCCTCTAAAAAAATATATAACTTTGATTTTATGTTGGATTTGTATTAAATGCATTTTGTTATGTACGTAATAAAACAACGAATGACGATTATAACTCATATCATTGAAATTGTTTTGTAGTTATTTGTATGTTACGTATATAATTTGGATTTAAACTTGTTGAATCGGCAAACCACCAACCTTGTACACCGCTTTGACCAATTTACTTAAACAGTTTAAACGGGTCACAAGTCGGTTACACGTATTATGCAGGTCTCGTTTAGGGTTGAGTTTCTCGACGCGATTAATAAACTGTTTGTGTTTGGGTAAAGGTTATACCAACCCGCCAACCCGAATAGGTCGGTCCGAACACGACTGGATTGACACCCCTACTACCAAACAAAAGAAATGAAGCTATTTCCTTTTGTTTGGTGTCATTTCTGTTAACCAAACGCACCCTTAGCTATAAAATATGTTTATTAGGCTAATAAACATATAATTCAAGTAAAAGGCTTGTAGCTATCATGACTAAAATGTGAAAGGTGTCAGGCTGAATTCCTGTTTCGCGCAAACAACCATGATGTGGCCACGCCAGGGCCTGGTTTGTGTGTGGCCGTGGGCTCAAGTCAAACCAGTCGGCCAAAAAGTCGGAAAGCATAAAAAAAACATATTAAAAGATGAAATTAGCATATGGGTTTAGTTTTCAGATGAATATCATCTAGTAAGATTTGCAATTGATCTAATGAATTTATGGAATTGTTAATAGTAATGAAGAAGACTAACCGTTAAAATGGCTGTGCTGATGACCACCGTTCGCCGGAAATGGAGTGGGGGTTGGTGGCGAGTTAAAATGTTTGACTAACCCACTTTAACTTGATCGCCGACTATTTAATACGAATAAGCGAAATGGGCCGGAGCTGGAGCTGGTATTGAGGCTGGAGCTTACAGTAAGTCAAAATTTAAATTTGTATTTTATGGCAAATAGGCGAGACTGAGGCTTATTATTGCAAAATTACTAAAATTAACATAATTAAATAAATTTTTGGTATATGTTAGATATTTTTGTGGGTATATGAGTAATTTATGGTTCAAAAGCCTCTGGCTAAAATCTTTAGCCCTTATTATGAGGCTTATTTTATAAGCCGGCTTATTTTAAAAGCCCTTTCATAAGCCTGCGTGATAAACGAGACTTATTTTATAAGCCGATTTATTTTAAAAGCTCAAGCCCTCGTAAGCCTTTAACCAAACACAGCCTATGGTCTAACCCATTTACTTCATGTCTTTTTTTTTTTGACTAGTGTAAAAGATGATGATGAGATGCACTTTAATAGACTTTATATTTTTTTAATAAGTTTACAAAACTGCTGTTAAGGAATTTTTATTGTTATTACATGTACATTTTGATGTTAAAAAGAAATCCTAAGTGACATTTGTTTTGCCTTATTTAGTAGGTTATGAACTTATATAAATAAAATAAGTTTAAGAGCATAAGGTATAGTTTGGTGTCGTGAGAAAATTAGTGTCACATCAATATTTTTTAATATAACACGAAAACCTGTCACTCAGCACAGAACACCCTCACTTACATTTCTAGTGTATGGGACACCATTTGCCCACAAATAACCACTAAAACACAAATACAAAAAAAAAGGAAAAACTCACCGCGTGAGTCGAGTACGACGCAGCCCTTAACGGCGCGAGATTCGCTATGGTTGTGCGCCATGGAGTTGGGCTGGTGCCATGGCACGAGAGTCACCAGCCAACGTGTCGTGGTCTCTAAATGTCTATTAAGGCTAATAAGACTATGCTTTTGAGTTTGTATAAAAGTGTTTTGATAAGCCAGGAATTTGTAGCGTGTTAAGTCATTATTAAAATAGATTTCATTTACCATCATATAACAATTATATCACAATTTTAGATGTTTATAACTTTATACATTTTGTATTTCTTTAATTTATCTCAGCAATTATAGTAAGCTAACCTAAACACGGAGCAAAAGCTTATAAGCTTATCATTAATAAGCAACAAACTACTTATATTAAAGGTTCAACTTCGTCTTATAACTCCAGATTATTTTGTTACTTAACTTGTTTATTAATCATTTCTGAGGTTAGGTGTAACGTATTAGATGGCTAAGTAATGTTAAGTTGACTGTTGACTTATTCGGCCCAAACCTAATTGTGGGTTTGGGTCCATTATGTTTTAGGGTTTGGATTGCTTACTTATTAAGCTATGTATTTAGTATAAATACATAGCCAATCTTCATTATGTAATCACAAAAACACAATGGAGAACCTCATTTTCCTTGGTTTGGTGGGTGAACGATTTGCCAATTTTGTGTAAGTGTGTGTGTGTGTTTGTGGGATACATTTGTATAACTTCGGGTATTTTTATATGTCTCGTTTGGTGATAATCATTACGGTTTTGCTAAACTCTGTCCACCGGGCATGGGTTAATTTGTGTATAAAATGAATGTTTTATTTAATTCAAGTGAAAATCATGTTTCAATATAGTAATTTATAAGTTCATTTAATGTGTATTTAATGCATTTTTTTGGTTAATTAGAAAGTTTTGTGTTTATTAACCACACCCTAAACTTTGCCTAGTGGACATTGTTTAGCAAAACCCTAATCATTATTATACTTGTTTGATAACATGTTTGATTAAGTGTTGAATGATGATGTGACCATGGACAGATTCATGATTTTCACGAGGGTATTGTTGGGCTAACTAAAGTTGTATCGTAAAAAACGAAAGTAGTATAAATTTTTTAGAGGTTACAGATACTAAAAAACGACAATCTAAACTTTTTTTGCGTTAATGACCTAAAATCGAGTGTAGCCCGTGCCACATCCGACATCCATGTAGGTTCGTCCCCAGATGTGACTTGTTGTAATTGGGTTTGTTTGTCAGGTGGAATGGAATTGGATATAAGGTTGGATATGATTGTGAAACCAATCATTTAGTTTAGTTTAGGTTTCAGTATCAAAAATTTTTGGTTGTAGAACTATGATGAAACGTTGCAAGACTTCAAAAGAAATTGTATGCTCATACACGAATCTACACCATACATATGTAAAATTCATAATATGTAAAGTGTGCTAGTGGCCTTCTATCCATCTTGCTAAGAGTGGGGGGAACGGTCGTGCCATTGGCCGGCGCCGTTCAATGGCGCGAGAAAACCCAACAGTGCACCGTACCGGCCCTTGTGCCGTTCTCCCTCGCGCCATCACAACCAGCCGGTGCCATTGATTTTTTTTGTTCTTTTGTGTTTGCTGTGTGTATGTGTGTGTGTTTATATGTGTGTGTTTTTGTTTATGTGTGTGTGTTTAACAGACAGAAGATAGAGAGGTGGAGATGAGTGGATAACATTAATTTGAGGGGCTCATTTCTTATTTTATAAATCCTTTTTTTTATTTACAAAAATTATTTTTTAATTTATTTTTTTAGTTTAAAACTTGTTTATGTATTATGTTTTTTTATTTTTATGTAATGTTTTTATTTATTTAATGTAATGGCTTTAATTTTAATAAATTTAATTTTAGTTATATTGTGTCATTTCTTATTTTATAAATCCTTTTTTTTATTTACAAAAAATATTTTTTAATTAATTTTTTTAGTTTAAAACTTGTTTATGTATTATGTTTTTTTATTTTTATGTAAATGAAAAAAAATAAAAAAATTTGGCCAACGGCACCAGAATACCGCAGAAAATGTGATGCCGTTGGGGTTTTTGCTGACGTGATATCACTTTTTGGCAATTTTGGCCAACGACACGAGGCCAATGGCACTACTCCTAGCACTCTAAAAATTTGACAATAATAAAATTCTCAAACAATTTTTTTTAGTTAAATTATGGTTGCCATCTCTAGTACTTATTAGCTTCTTTACTTTACCAACAAAACACAAATCGAGTGACTAGGAAATAAAATATGACAACGGGATAAAACATCTCCGGTGAAAACGGTGGCGGAGCTTTGGTAATCGAAATTCGAAGATTGTTGTTTAAGAGTTTCAACAACTTTAATGTAGTAGCTCTAACGACAATGACAAAAGTCTGAAAAGATCATTCGAGCCAAAATAATTATTCATTTAACATTACAAAGAATTTCTTATCAGTCATAAAGGTGAAAGAAAAAATCACAATAAAAAGCAAGATGATTTATAAATTGAAACGTGAAGACCCGTTTAATAAATTGGAGAGAGAAAGAATTATTAAAAAAAAAATCAGAAACCCACTCATTTAATCTCCTATGATTTATATGGGTTTTCTAATAATATTTTATTCCCAATAGCATGCAATTCTATACCTCTGAAACAAACAGCCCCTAATGACATGTCGCTTTGAATATAAGAAATGAAATGACACAGGATGTTACGTGCCCACCAGGCCATAATCCCATGCCAACGTAATCTCATGCAAGACAAGCAACTGTTCTTTTAATTGTTAGACTTTTTCAAATGTTGGACTTTTTCATTTTTCCAGTGTGCTAGAATAAAGGAAAGAGTGGGTATACCACTTTCCATGTGTGTCGTAAAATTAGGATCTATTTTAACTGTCATGTTAGTTGTATCTCCATATAAGGAGGGTTTTTAGTTTTGGAATGATATGCAGAAAATTGTCCCACTTCTTCCCTTATTTCTCTTCTAGCTTTCTTTATTAATTCCCTTCCATTAGGTTACCTGATCAAACCACATCAGTGGTATCAGAGACAGACCGTGATCCAATGAAACCCGTAAAAAAGTCTCTTGAGGCAAATTCAACAGGAGACAACATGAGAATTTAGAGATTCATGCTATGATGGAATCGTTTAATGACGGAAAGGTAGCAACCTCTTCAAAGATAAGGTCCGTCCAGTCTTCGTGTTTCAAGGGCGACCAATGGGGTTAAACCGGAAGTGACGTGAAACCTTACTTGAAGCTCCACTTTCCCCGGTTTAGTGGTGACGACCCTACAGGGTGGATCTACCAAGCAGAGCAATACTTCGACTTTCAAAAGGTGGCTTCAGAAGACCAAGTGCAATTGGCCTCTTTTCACTTAGACGGAATTGCTCTTCAATGGCATCGTTGGCATACGAAAACCAGAGGACCGTTAACATGGCAGGAATTTACAAAGGCATTACTTACCCGGTTTGGCCCGACGGATTATGACGATGCTTCGGAAGCCCTACATCGTCTCAAACAAGTCACAACGGTTGCTGCATACCAAGAATCTTTTGAACGATTATCGAATCGGGTCGATGGTTTACCGGAATCGTTCTTGGTGGGTTGCTTTATTGGAGGACTGAAAGAAGAAATCCGACTAGAGGTAAAACTCAAAAACCCACGTCAGTTGGTTGATGCAATAGGAGTCGCACGTGTTGTGGAGGAAAAATTAAACCTGCAACGTAGGGTTGTTTCTGGAAATCGATCACCGGGGTTTAATACTACACCAAGAAGTTCTTCCAGCCCGGGTTTACTCGGCCCAGCTCCTGCCCAACCTTTGGCACTACCTGCCCCCACGCCCATACGTCGCTTGTCTAACACCGAAGCCCGCGCGAGACGCGAGAAGGGGCTTTGCTATTACTGTGATGAACGCTATACACCGGGGCATAAGTGTAGCAAACCTCAGTTGTTTATGATCCATCGATGTCCAAGGAAATTGAGGAGGGCAACATGAGAATCAATGTACAAACAACCCGACGCGACAACCCGCCGAAATCTCGTTCATGCGTTATCGGATACCATCTTAACGCAAACCTGCGCTTCCCGGTCGTATCCAGAATAAAGATGACGTGGAATCGAGGAAGGGAGGAATACTCCACAACTTCAATCGATCAAGCATGGGGGATCGCTTGGTCCATACTTTGTTCATCTGATGTCCATTTCGAAGTGGTGGTAGGAAATCGTGAGAAGATGGTCTGTACAGGTAGGGTGAAAGATCTCACTATTGTCATTCAAGGTTATACGATAACTACAGATTTTTTTGTTTTACCTGTGGCGGCTTGTCCAATTGTGTTGGGAGTCCAATGGTAAACAAACGTTAGGAGGCCCATACGAAACTGATCATAGTTTGTTGAGTTTATTCTTCGAAAAAAAACTCACCCTCGAGTTCCGCTTAGCTGGCTCATCCACAAATACAATTGTTGAAATTGTCACGAGTTGAACGCCCTAAAGTCCCCAACTCATGCATGGGGCTTAATGGAACAGCAATGCTCCTCCAGATTAGTCCGATAATTGATAACCCACTACCTGATCATACACCTTGCCCACCTGTCCAGTCGGTCTTGTTCGAGTTTGCCGACATTTTTCAGGAGCCTAAGGGGTTACCCCCACGACGTTTCCAAGACCACAGCATTCCATTGTTACCAGGTTCTCAACCCGTTAGTTCTCGACCATATCGACAACCTTATTATCAAAAAACCGAGATTGAAAAGCAAGTGCGAGAGTTACTTCAGCAAGGTTTGATTCGGCCTACCACTAGCCCCGTTTTCCTCACCGGTCTGCTCGTGTAAAAAAATCAGATGGAGGTACTTTAGTATTTGCTAGATTCTTCGAGCTTTGAATGATATTACAGTTAAGGATAAATATCCTATACCCATAATCGACTGAACTTCTCGATGAGCTTTATGGGGCGAAGGTTTACTCTAAACTCGATCTTCGGTCGGCTATCACAGCTATGTACAGAGGTAAGAGAGGAGACATCACATAAGACGGACATTTCGTACGCATGAGTGGGCATTATGAATACTCGTTATGCCGTTTTGGACTCACCAACTCCCCGGCTACCTTCCAATGTCCATGAACGAACCTTTTCAGGCAATATCTTTGTAAGTTTATATTAGTGTTTTTCGATGATATATTAATTTATTCCAAGTCAATTGATGAACATGTAGTACATGTTAGGGAGGTTCTGCAAATTCTCAAAGCTAACCACCTATTTGTTAAAGCCTCTAAATGTTGCTTTGGGGTTACACAAGTGAATTATCTAGGCCATGTGATAAATTGCAGGACGCGTTTCATCGAAGCTCTAAGTTAGAATGCGGTATTATCTTGGCCGGCTTCCTACCAACGCTAAAGTGTACCGGGGCTATTTTTGGCTCGCCGGTTACTATTCGCAAAATTCATTAAGGGTATGGGGTATAGCATGCGCCGTTACATAAAATTGGTTGGAAGGGACCCTTTGTTTGGGACGAGACTGCTAATAAGGCTTTTGAATTATTGAAAATAGCCCTCACCACAACACCGACATTAGGCTTGCCGGATTGTTCACAACCCTTAACTATTAAAGATGTGACGCGAGTGGGGTGGGCATCGGAGCCGTTCTAACGCAAAGCGGAAAACCACTTGCTTATTTTAGTGCCCCTTTGAAGGGTACCATGTTATCGTGGTCAACGTATGAAAAAGAAATGCTTGCGGTTGTGAAGGCGGTTCGTAAGTGGCGGCCTTACTTGTTGGGACGCGCATTTGTGGTTAAAACTGATCACATGAGCTTAAAGTATCTTCTAGAACAACGTATTTCCACTACAGCGCAAACAAAGTGGCTGACCAAGCTCTTGGGGTATGACTATAAAATTGAATATAAGAAGGGAGCTACTAATCGAGGAGCGGACGCCCTATCTCGATGTCCCGAGTTCCAGTTTATGGCTTTTTCACATCCATGTACCACCTTATGGTGCTATATCAAAGGCGAGGTAACACCGATCCTTACTATATAATTTACCCCCCCTCCCGTTGGCATGCAAGTTCCATATGAGGTTCTGGTACAGGAATGGTGTTTGTTTCGCGAATTTGCAATTCTATTCAGCCTTCCCTCTCATTGTTGCCTACTATTTTAGATTTAGGACACTCATCACCTGAAGGGGGCCATTTCGGTCTACATAAAACATTAGCCAAGATAAGAACTAATTTTTTGGTGGGCTGGGGTTAGAAGCTTCATAAATGAAATATCCTACAGATGTTAAATTAGTCAACGGATCAAATCGGAATAGCATGCAACCAGGCTGGGTGGCGGGGTTATTACAGCCGTTACCCATTCCTGAGCGGGTATGGGAAGATATAAGCATGGATTTCATTGAGGGTCTGCCGATTTCTAATGGGTTTTCGGTAATTATGGTGGTAGTAGATCGATTGTCAAAATATGCACATTTTATTCCACTCCGACATCCATTTACGGCAGCGACAGTGGCTAGAGAATTCGTGAATTCTATTGTGCGGTTACATGGGTTTCCTTCGACTGTGGTTAGCGACCGTGACAAGGTTTTCATCAGTTCTTTCTGGCAATCTCTTTTTAAGTTACAGGGAACCGTCTTGTGCATGAGTTCTAGTTATCACCCTCAGACGGATGGCCAAACGGAAGTAGTTAACCGGACCTTAGAGCAATACTTGAGATGCTTCACGGGTGATAAACCGAAGAAGTGGACTGAATGGTTACCCTGGGCGGAGTACAGTTACAACACTTCGACACATACTTCTACAAAGCTGATGCCTTTTCAAATTGTGTACGGTAGGTTGCCTCCTAAGTTGGTGCCGTATATTCGCGGTACAACTAAGGTCCAAGAAGTTGATGAGTATCTATGTGACAGGGATGAAGTTTTAAGGCAACTCAGAAATAACCTACTAGCATCTCAGAACCGCATGAAAATAAATGCTGATCGACACCGCCGCGAGTTGGAATTCAACGTGGGAGATTTTGTCTACATTAAGCTCCAGCCGTACCGCCAATCGAGTGTGGTAAGCCGTTACTCAGCAAAGCTTGCTCCCCGTTTTTTTGGACCTTACAAAATCTTAAATCGCGTAGGACCAGTTGCGTATCGGGTGGAGCTACCTCCGGGCTCTCTTATACATGATGTGTTTCATGTAAGTTTACTAAGACGTTTTGTGGGCACTGCACCGGAGGTGATTCAAGTCACGCAAGATGAACCTGTGGTCTCGCCGACACTCATGCAACCAGAAGAAATTCTCGAGGAAAGGGTGGTCCAGAAGGGTAAGTATCGACCAAAGACTGAGTTACTTGTCAAATGGAGGGGTCGACCAAGGGAGGATGCAACTTGGGAGACTAAATGGCGTTTCGTTCGAGCTTACCCTGATTTTCGCCTTGAGGACAAGGCGACTGTGAGTGGGGTGGATTGTTACGTGCCACCGGGCCAGAATCCCATGCCAACGTAATCTCATGCAAGCCAAGCAACGTTTCTTTTTAAATGTTTTTTCAAATGTTGGACTTTTTCATTTTCCAGTGTGCTAGAATAAAGGAAAGAGTGGGTATACCACCTTTCATGTGTATCGTAAAATTAGGATCTCTTTTAACTGTCATGTTAGTTGTATCTCCATATAAGGAGGGTTTTTGGTTTTGAATGAGCATGCAGAAAATTGTCCCACTTCTCCCCTTATTTCTCTTTTAGTTTTCTTTCTTAATTTCCTTCCATTAGGTTACATGATCGGACCATATCAATATTCCACTCATTTCATGTATCACGATAAAAAATAAGAAAGACAATACCTAAAACTTTTCCAAAACAACAAATAAAAATACATACAAAAAGAGCACATCGTGTGTTAGAAAATAAGAATGTGAATTATTATGTCATCTAATCTAAGCTCTTTTCCATAATGGACCCATTTGATAAAGATAATTCTAAAATGTTAGGCATTATTTGTTTTCTTATGCGATATTTTATTATTTTGTGCTAATATGATAGACTTGGTGAGAGATAATGGGACATAAATTGACTAATAACATGCGTTACTATTAGGGGTGTCAATCGGGTTATCGGGTCGGGTTTTGGGCTTATCAGGTCGGGTCTATCGGGTTTT
Source organism: Tanacetum coccineum (assembly GCA_026074375.1). Classification (NCBI taxonomy): domain Eukaryota; kingdom Viridiplantae; phylum Streptophyta; class Magnoliopsida; order Asterales; family Asteraceae; genus Tanacetum; species Tanacetum coccineum. Next base: position 48,706 of record BQNB010013247.1, on the reverse strand, counting down.
GAAAAAATTAAAATTGACCCGCAACCCGACCCTATAAAGAATCGGGTCTATCGGGTTGCGGGTCTATCGGGTTATCGGGTTACATGTTAATTTTATCCCACAATTTGCCTTGTTTATTAAAATGCGATATGAACTTAAAAATTGGATCAACGTGGCTGTACACTTTGTTTTGGCACAACATATAACAAAAGAAACAATGAATAACAAACTATATTTCATGTGGCTGTACACTTTGTTTTGGATCAACGTGGCTGTACACTTTGTTTTGGCACAACATATAACAAAAGAAACAATGAATAACAAAAGAAACAAAAGGACATTAAATACGGTTGTCTCATATCTTTTTTTTAAGAGTTTATTAATTTGTTTTTGACAACCAATCTCAATATCTCATATAAATAGAAACTGGATTAATGCATCAGAAGAAAAGTCCATGCAAAAATAAGAGCAGGAAGCTCAACAATTATAGATTTTTTAATGGGTTAGTATATCTTATCGGGTTAATCGGGTTGACCCGATAACCCGATAACAAAAATAGTAGGACCCTAACCCGACCCTATAAGGCTATCGGGTCAACCCGATAAACCCAATAAGCTATGTTTGACCCGAATCAACCCGACCCTATAAGGTGTTATCGGGTTCGGGTCGGGTCGGGTCGACCCATTTGACACCCCTAGTTACTATTGCAACTTCTCATGGTCTTAAAAACCAACATGTTTATGAATAAGCAAATTGGTATCTCTTTTTAATCAATGTAAAAAATTAAGTAATACAAGAATGGATGCATATTGTACAATTTTTAATGCAAATAATAAAGAGATGAAATTCACTAATACAAATATTCATGCAATATGTACAATTAACTTATTCACAACACATACTTATTGACTGGTCAATACATTTAATGTTATTCTTAAAACACTCATACTAAATAATGTAGTTTTTAAAACATCCCTAAAATGAAAAGTACATGTTATTATACACACTGTAAAAAATAATAAAACACACAAAACTTTATACAATTTATATGCTAATACAGCCGGACTGGGCCAACAAGTTCAACCGAGAACCTGAGTGGTCACCAGTTCGGCTATCAAATAAAAACCGTCTGAAAACGAATCGGAGAAAACCGATTAAAACCTATAAAATGAGTGAACTGGGCCTGATATTTTCCTTTTATTTTTCTCCTATTATTAACAGGGTACTCGCCACCGTAACGCGCGGGTACCCTGCTAGTACAAAATATGGTAAGCAATTAATGCATTAAATGCAAAAAGTCTTTAATGACTTTTTGCATTGTAGATGCTCTTAGACCGCATAATGGTGATAGAGTTAGACCGTGGTCATCAGTGTCATTTCAACATCAACTTGCTGCGACCTTCTTTATAACTAACTTAATGTAACAAGGTGACCGCGATAAAAAAATATCACACAAAAATCAATTAAAAAACACTCGCACACACAAACATGCTCACACCACTCGGTCGACTATCCGACCAAGTTGGAGTTTTTTCCGACGGGGGACGCGTTCGAGGGATAAGTCGTAAGCCCGTATGGGGGAGGGACGCGTTCTAGGTGGCAAACGACTACAAGGCCGACCACCCATTACACCCGGTCTTAAGATCGAAAGTTAATCTTTTTGTAGCAGAATCAAACTTAGCTTATGTCGGATTGTTGGCCAGCTGTCCGTGTTTAAATTAAGGGTCGGTTGTCCACACAAAGATTTCATTAGGGCGATGAACATGGTTATCTTATCACAAAACCAAAACCAAAAATGCTACATATATGAGTATTTTACATTAGCAATGCTTTTTTTATTCTGTTTTTGGCGCATAACATTTAGAAGCGGTGAGCGTTGAACGTTTTGACATTTAATGCTCGTTTGATAAGCAACAAGTAGTTTTATCTATTTTTTCGGCATTTATTATCGTTGAGCATTTGTGAGTTGTTTTACACACCTACATCTACGTTACCAAAGATTTTTATAGAAAAAAACTACTACTCCAGCTGCTTTTACGAAACACACTGTTGGGACTTAAAAGACTTCAAGATGATTCTTAGAGTTACTACTGCTCAGGTATATAATGGAAATTATGCTAAGTAGTTAGTACTGGTAGTATAAAGTTACTACTGCTAGTTACTGCTGTTAGTATAATTTAGTACTGTTAGTATAAAGTTACTGCTGTTAGTTGAAGTTAAGACTGCTCAGAGTTGAAGACTGAAATATAAGCTAAGTAGTTAGTGCTGCTAGTAGTAAAGTTAAGACTGCTAGTACACATTTACTACTGTGAGTATATATTAGTACTGCTAGTACTAATGTTACTACTGCTTATGTTTATTAGTACTGCTGGTACAAAAGTTTATGCTGCTGGATTACAACTGCTAGAAGACTTACTACTGTCAGAAGGATAAAGACGGAGTAAAGAGATAAGGATTGTTTGGAGAACAAGAATACTTATGAAGATAAGTATTGAGTTATTTTTGTAAAAGATATGTATAATGTATTTGTTTAAGAGATTACGTTTACTTTTAGAAAAGATCATGATATCTTAGGAAAGTATTGTAAGCCTTGTAGGACTCCTTGGTGTATAAAAGGAGGTCTTAGGGTATAGAATTCGCATGTATCAAAAATAGTTGTGAAGTCGATTAAAAACCTTCAAGGTTGTAAACCCTAGTACTAGTGAAGAGTACTCGTATTATTGATCTAATAATATTGGAGCGTTTGGTTATATCTTTGTTCATTCACAATTACTGTTTTATTCATAATACTTCTAGATATTGAGGTGTAGATTCCGCATACACTTTAGTATACATACAAAGTTTCTGCAACAAGTTATTTTGGATTTATCCAAAGTAATTTAACCTTAAACAAGCTAAAGAATCAATCAAGGATTGGGATCAACAAGTGGTATAAGAACTTTTGCTTTGAGAAACTTTGATCTAGAAGTCATGGAATTTGAATATGCACATAGTAATACTACTGCTAAGCTACCCATACTCAAACTAGGTGAGTATGAGATGTGGGTGATAAGAATCAAACAGTACTTCCAGGTACAAGACTATGCTCTATGAGAGGTCATAGAGAATGGTAACTCATGGGTATCTGTACCATAAACAGCACAAGAGAATGGTACTTCAGTTACAAAGATGTCAGTACCTGTAACTGCTGAAGAAAAGACCAACAAGAAGAATGATGTGAAGGCTAGAAGCTTGCTACTCAGGGCTCTTCCCAGTGAACATCAACTTACTTTCAGTCAGTACAATGATGCTAAAACAATGTTTGCTGCTATCGAAACACGATTTGGAGGTAATGAACCCACTAAGAAAACACAAAAGACACTTTTGAAGCAACAATATGAAATTTTTAGTGCATCAAGCACAAAGTCTCTTGACTCTATCTTTAACAGGATCCAGAAGATTGTTAGTAGGCTTGCAATTTTGGGTGTAGTCATCACTCAAGAAGACTTAAATTTGAAATTTTTGAGAAGCTTGGCTCCTGAGTGGAATACTCATGTTGTAGTATGGATGAATAAGGCTGAAATTGAAACAATGAGCATTGATGATTTGTACAACAACTTCAAAATTGTTGAACAAAGTGTAAAGAAATCTGTTGGTACAAGTAGTGGTGCTCAAAACTTAGCCTTTATGAATGCTCAAAGCACTAGCAGCTCTAATGTTAACACTGCTAGTCCTCAAGTTAGTATTGCTAGCTTTAGTGATAATGTTGTGTATGCTTTCATGGTTGAAAATCCTAATGGTTCTAATCTCCTACAGCAGGACTTAGAGAAAATTCATGAAGATGATCTGGAAGCAATGGATTTGAAGTGGCAACTCTCTCTGCTAAGTATGAGGGCAAATAGGTACTTTCAGAGGACATGCAAGAAAATTTTCATTAATGCTAATGATACTGCTGGGTATGATAAATCCAAGGTAGAGTGTTTCAACTGTCACACGATGGGACACTTTGCCAGGGAATGTAGAGCACCAAGGAATAAAGAGGGTCAGTTCAGAAATCAAGACAACACTAGGAAGCAAGGAAACAATAAAGACACATCTTCAAAGGCAATGTTGGCTATAGATGGTGTAGGTTTTGACTGGAGTGATATGGCAGAAGAACAGGTTCAGACAAACATGGCTCTAATGGCGTTTTCAGACTCTGAGGTATATAACGATAAATCTTGCACTAAAACTTGTCTGAAAAACTATGAAACTCTTAAGAAACAGTGTGATGATTTAATTGTTAAGCTTAATCAAACTGAATTTACAGCAGCTACTTATAAAAGAGGTTTAGCAACTGTAGAAGAACAACTTGTCACATATAGAAAGAATGAGGTTCTTTTTAGTGAAGAAGTTGCAGTTCTTAAAAGGGAAGTTGCTTGCAAAGACTATGAAATAAGTGTGCTTAAAACTGAGTTTGAAAAAGTTAAGCAAGAAAAAGAGGGTATTGAATTTAAAATTGAGAAATTTGATAATGCCTCAAAGAGCCTAGACAAGTTGTTAGGAAGTCAGATAACTGACAGAAGTAAAAAGGGTTTAGGGTATAATGTTGTTCCTCCACCCCATCCTTTAATCTATAATGGACCTACAAAACTTGATTTGTCTTATTCTGGTCTTGATGAATTCAAAGACCCTGAATTCAAAAGTTATGGTTCTAAGGATAGTAAGCTAGAGTCTAACATTGTTTGTGATAAAAAATCAGATGATTCTAAGGAAAATTCTGATGACTCTTTGGTAAAAGAACAAGTATCAAAAGACACAAGTAGCTTTGTTGAGTCTCCACTTAATGTTGATAAAGAAACTGTTTTTCTTGTTGATAAAAAGATAGAGTTTGTCAAACCTAAAAATCATGAAAAACCAGTTAAAAAGTCAGTTAGGTATGCTGAGATGTATAGATCACAAAGTCCTAGGGGGAATCAAAGAAACTGGAATGGACAGAAGTCCAATCAACTAGGAAGTGATTTTGTGATGTATAACAAAGCTTGTTTTATTTGTGGGAGTTTTGATCATGTGCAGATTAACTATAATCATCATCAAAGAAAAAGAATGGTATCCAGGAATAATTACAATAGGGTGGATTATGACTATTATGCCAAAACCACACACCCTAGTGTACACAAGAATATGACTCCAAGAGTAGTTTTGTTGAAAACTGGCCTCACACCACTTAATACTGTTAGGCCTGTTTATACTGCTCACCTCAAACCAGCAGTTCATAGTGCTAAATCAATGTCACATTTTTCTAAACAAGCACAATCAACTGCTCAGAGGCCCTTTTATAAGCAAACAGCATTAACTAGCAGACATGTTAATACTGTCATGAGATACTATCATACTGAAAGACCCAAAGTAGGTAATACTGCTAGGTCATATACAGCACCAGTTAATGTTGTTAGGGCAAAAAGGGTAAATGCTTTTAAGACCTCAGCATGTTGGGTTTGGAGACCTACCAAACCTAATGGTGCATCACTTGCTTTCAAAAGACACAACTACATTGATGCACGAGGCAGATCCAAGTCAGTAATGGCTTGGGTCCCTAAAGGAAACTAATTTCCTTTCCTTATTTTTTATGTGAAGGGAAAACACTAACGATGATAAAGGATTTGTTGACAGTGGATGCTCAAGGTACATACTGGCAACATTTGTACATCTTAGATTTCAAGGAATTGATGGAAGGTTATGTTACATTTGGGGCGGAGGAGCAACATGGTGTTAGAATTTCCTGGGTAAAGGAAAACACTTAAAACTGATAGGTCTGATTTGAAGATCTATACTTTGTCAATGAGTTAAAATTCAACCTTTTTAGTGTCTCACAGATGTGTGACAAAAAGAACTATGTCCTTTTTACTGACACTGAATGTAACACCCCCAAAATCTGGTAGCAGCGGAATGGTAACAATGGGGTGCTACTTCATAGTCCATACACACAAGTCACAGAAAACGACCTCAAAAGAGACGTTTTAATAAAATGTCACATTCGATATATTAATTCAGAGTTTACAAGGGTCCCAATTTTATTGCAATAGAAACACATTTTGTTTTAAAAGTTTTTTCGTATGGTACTCAAGTTATTAATCCTTCAAAAAATATATATTCAGCGCGACTCAATGCTCCCAATGCTCCGCTGAGACAAATAATTAACCTGAAGAAAATACATGCAAGAACGTCAATCCAATAAGTGGTGAATTTCAATAGGTTTAAGTAAAAGCAGTGTTGAAATAATTTAAGAAATATTTCAAAAGAAAAGTAGCGTTACAGCATTTCAAAGTATTATTTAGGAAATCCGAATATTGATTTAATAAAATCAAGAAGTATTTAAAAGTGGATCACAAGACTTAAGTAATGGTGGACTAAGTACGTATTCCGAAGTTTAAAACAAGTAATGTAGACAAGAGAAACAAATTCACCAAGTCTAAGTATATATTATAGCTCACTAAGCCTCATGACCCCGAAGCCATAACTGTCTTTAATGTGCCCAAATAAGGTGGGTGTCTGCAACACAACCTACAAGTTCCTTAAATGTTAAAATGCACATGATCAACTTGTGACCAGATATTCCAGGTGGGATGTTAGGTCCCGATAGATCTATCCACAACACTAGCGCTCACTATAATAACAATTGACGGTTCATGATATGGTAGGAACTTAAATGGCAATGTGGTAACTTATGCAATAATATTCAGGCAGTAATCTGGATAGCATACAATTTGAAAACACTTGTGTCCAAAGTAAAACAAATAAAGTGTCAAATTTTCAGGTTTCAAATGTTGGTATTCAATGATCTCAAATCTTTGTAATGTAAACAATTCAGCTTTAGTAAGAATAGTCATTGTAATGTCTTATGTAGTAGAAATCATAGTTTATTATTAGTAAAACGTGCATGTTTCTCACCCCGAAAACAGTTTATGGAAAAAACCATTAAAAAAGTAAAAGGTGGGACTATGAATCACATTGATATACGATCACGATCAAAAATAAAACCAAATACCTAACGAATAGCGGAGCAACTGATTCTCGATCCGACCTATTAATTATGTCGCTCGTTACAATACGTACATTTACAAAATACGAGATACGTTTGCGTACATCGTTTCGGCGAAAACATATTATATATATATATATATATATATATATATATATATATTATATATATATTTATTATATATATTTATATATTATATATATATATATACTGCATACATACTATGTGTGAGAGATATCTACTTGCGCGTTCTAACCTTAACACTTAGTATATGTTTATATACTATTTTCCATCAATCCTTATCTATTTTATTTTATTGAAATTTTTCTATTTTCGGGTAAGTTTTATTTTTAGAAAGTTACTATGTTTTATATTTTCCAATTTTTAAGAATCGGACCAAGGCCTAAAAGTAATTACTTCACGATAATATATTATTCAATATTATTTTTGTAATCGAAATTACCTTATAGTTCGTTATCGTTTACTACTGTCCTTGTTGTCTGTTTTACGCATGGATTTTTAATAAAATACATTTATTTTCTAAGTTGACCCGGGACCAAAACGATCCACTAAATCACCTTTTCACGACTCGGGTTCTAAAGCAAATTTATGCGAAACGATATTCCGAACAACTTTTTAGTTTTAGCCGAGACCTGAAACTCGACAGAAAATGACCAAAATGCCCTTACGAGAATCTGCTGAAACTATATATATATTTTTATAAAAATACAGAAGTTTGACTTTCAATTTTGACCCGTTATATCTCATTTTCACGACTTTGACCAAAAAGAGATTTTATGTAAAACGTCAATCCGAACAACTTTCGTGTTTCGCCGGAAGGCCGAAACGGACCCGAAAGTGCTCAAAATATTAAATTACCAAAGCTGTCAGATTTAGTATATTTATAAAAATGACTTATTTTCTACTAAAGTGTATATATATCGATCTAGCTCCAGTTTCTTCGTTATTGGGAGTTAGAAGTCCCATTTTATATCAAAACGTCCGTAAAAATATAATTTGATGTAATTTACAAACCAAAATCTGATTTTCCAAAATCTCGAACCCCGAATAACCTGTTCCGTTTTCTGGTCTAATTAACCCGTTACAAAATGCGTTAAAACCCATTTTCGACCCAAAAACTCACCAAAAATATATCCAATATACCTTATAATTTCGTATAAATCCAACCTTAACATCAATATCATATTATTTCCCTACGCCGCAAGTTTCAATCGATTTCACCACACATATACATATTTACGTAAATCAAATCAAATGAATGAAATAATCGAAATAGACAAAAGAAAAGAAGGCTCACAAAGCTATACGGAGCAAAGTCGGAAAATAAAAGAGTTCGTCTCGTCCCTCTCGAGTCTTAGCCGCGGCTCACACCCCAAACAAACCAAACCAAACTTCCAAACCTTCTTGCAATATCTTAAATATGATCCTAGATTACTTGTACACTTGATAGAATTTTTTTTATGGATTTCTTATAGTTTAATTTGGGACGTGGGTAGGGAGATTGAAACAAAGAGATGTGTGTCAAGTTTTTGCTTTGTTTAGTGAATGAATGAGAAAGGCTTGCTATACTTCTATATGTACTATAAGAATTGGTCAATAACTTATTAAGAAAGTCCAAGTTATCATATGAGATGGGGGAGGGGCCGGTTACACAAGAGGAAAAGAAGGAAGAAAGTAGTCAAATTCACTAGTCACAATTCTAGTCTTCATGAGTATATATTTAGTAAGTGTACTAGGAAAGATTTTTGGTGTGCTCTTTGTCTTGGTTTAAATGTATTCGGCCAAAGAGTGAGTGAATGAGTAGAATTTATAAAATTTTGGGTATTGGATATAATAGTGGGTATTTGTTGACGCGTAGATTTATTTTGGTGGTTCCGAGAATGCCTAAACGTATTTAATTTGCGAAACGTAAATGCTTTACGTAGCCAATAAAAATAAAATATAAAAAGTTAATTATTACCCTCGAAAGAAAAAAAATGCTTTTATCGTTTGTATAATGTTATCGTATAAATAGGTCAATTGTCTTGTATAATAATATTTATAAATTTAAAACTCATATAAATATTATATAAATGATTCTAAAATGTTTCGCCAAAATTTTTATTAAAAACGAACCAACACTATTCATGTCAGGAAATAGTGTATAAAAATCATATTTCTCTTGTTTTATTCGTTAAATGAAAATTTTTAGCTTACGCGATTTAATTATGTGATGAGAATTAAAAGTAAACGCGCACGAGACTAAAAATAAATAAATAGTGGAATAATGACAAAATAAATGACGTCATAAAATGACCTGAAAATACGAAATGTTACAGCTTGTACTGTTTTAGGCCCTTTTTTTGCTAATGTGTAATACTCTTTCTATTTGTTATGTATTTTTACAACTGCAAACGTTTGTAGTATATATATAGTCTAACTTTCCATTTTTTGCACTAATTGTCGTCAACATAATGAAAACATCTATAATATGAACTTCAGATTTGGTGCAATTTTTGCCTTTGATTTGCAATTCTCTCAATGTCTGCTACAATGCTCCTTTTGTTAATATATAATTAAGCATCTGTCCTAAAAGCTTGATATGCAAATAATGACACCATTAAAGATGAGCGAATACAAAGGAGAATGAATCAAAAAGGGAGCTACAACTACTGTCATCATCGCCCACAATGGATACATCAATTTAAAAAACATTGTATAATCACACAGCGCTAACCAAGCATTAACAAAACGTCATACATCCGTTATGGCTGCAAACCTTATAGGTTGCCCCGCCAAGTTGCGGACACGCCATGGCTGCAAATGTAATTATTTACCTGCCATGGCTGCAAATGTAATTATTTGCCCCGCCATGGCTGCAAATGTAATCATTTGCCCCGCCATGGCTGCAAATGTAATCCTTTGCCCCGCCAATATAAACACCAACAGTAACCCACAAACTTAAACCTCTTCAGCAAATTAAACATAAACATGCCAAAACCCCTCAATGAAAACACAGTACCAAGACCAACACCCATATCCCTGTGATGGCTGCGAGCTTAAGAAGCTCACCCCGCCACTATGCATATAGTATCGCTTAAAACGACCCAATTTCATGGTTGCGAGCTTAAAACGCTCGTAATTATTTTGGGAGGGGTCATAATAAAAACTCAAATGAAAATTACCCAAATCATTAACTCACAATGAGAACCATCATCCGAAATTGCATACACCAAATACCAATAAGCTATCACAACAGCATATTCTGCAACAACAACAACAAAACATAACTATATCACAACCACATTACCCAAATCCTTTTTTTTTTTGAACGGCGACTTTTATTAAGAAAAACTAGCAAGGAGCTAGAAATTACAAAGAAATATCCCGCCGTAACCTGCTTACACCGCTCTTTCACCACAAACAAATCACAATTGGGATTGCAGCAATGACGCTTCAACGAGTGCAGAGGAGTCTAAGGAGGACAATCCTAGAAGGACATTAGAGAGTGTACGGATTACGGTGCCTAAATTGCTTTTCAACGCAATACATGGTAACACTCAATTCTATATCGACATGTAAAAACGAATGGAGGGCAGCAGAACGACTGAATAAGTCACAATTTGACCGTCATATAAACGATTGACTTGGACTATGAAAACTGTATTAGGCTTTTTATTTAAATCTTGGGCCAGGAATGGATAAATGGGCTTTTTAGTCTTAGGCTTAAGGGATTAAGGTGCAAATTGGTTGCGACCCATTAATGGCGGTCCGGGTTGGCACCATTTAAGAATGCCGTTCTGGATTTGGCTCGTTCTTTTACGTGCGCACGCATCTCCATTCCATGCATTGGTTTTGCTGTATTTGCCTTGATTTCCTTGTCTTTTGTGATAAATTCAGATACCTGGCAACGACACATATCATTAAATACCCACAGATACAATACGACATTTTTAATTCGTATTATTGGTCATTTGGTCTTAATTACCTCATTTTATTAGGTAAAAGATGTGTATTTAAGCATCATACACGTCTACCAGGGTCATGAAAGAAATACTCACGCAAGATATGGAACTTAAACAAAGACAATACTCAAAGATCTTAAAAAATGTACAAGTACGCCGTACTTGTAATTAATACGCCCGTACTTGTAATTTAGTACCCGCACTTTTCCACATCAAGCAAATATGCCGCACTTTTATAAAGTGCGCCACCACTTCAACCCAGCCATTAATCGATTCTTGGAACCCGACATATAGAAGTACGCCCTCACTCTTTTAAATCAGATACCCAGACATTGCCCACCCTTCCTCCCGACAGACTAATAAATAAGGAGGATTTCACCCATCTCTTACACAGACTCCGCAACAACTCCCCATCCTTCACACCATCTCAATCACGACAACATCATAGTAACGTGACATTACATAAGGGTTTGGGACGAAGGAATTTATAGCTTGGGTTTCAGAATAGTTTTCAATTAGGAAAACTAAATTCTCGAATCCGTGAAACTTTTATCATTTGGCTATAATTTCATAACTCTCCCTTTAATATGAAGTATTCTGGATATTATATGTTTGTTATAATTTTCATCTCTTTGATCATGGAGTATGTCAAACAAATTCGTCCATTAGTTTGCAGATAAGGCTGATACTTGATATGGACGCGTCCATTGTATATGAGTTTATGTTTTTTTTAGAATGGAATGTGTTTAATATGGAAGGTATTCTAGAATTTATATTTTTGTTATGAGTTTCATCCTCTTTGATCATAGAGTAAGTCCCATCTTGTGTTTGTTTGGGCGATATGTGATCTTTGATATAGAGCGTTTGGATATGTGTTTATTGAATTAGTAAAAATATTTTATATAAGAATATAGGCCGAAAGGGTTTTTTTTATATGCGTTCTATCATTCTACTTATTATATCGGTTATAATAACTTATAAAGGCCGAAAGGATTTGTTGTTATTAATCAATATAATCATTAGTTACATTTAAAGGCCGAAAGGATTTGTAACTTGTGTCATCTTTACTTTTAAACTTATAAACACTATCCTAAATACTCATTATCTTAGTGATCATTGCCTAAACAAACATACTTTAATTCCTTGCTTTCATCATCCTTTTATTGCTTTCTTTACAATATTCGTTATATACAGGTTGTGGTTAATTTGATTCGTGACAATCATATTGACCTTAGCACCTTAATTACAAACTGTGAAAACTTCAATTCTATTGGGACGACCTGGACTTACCTAAAACTATACTATACACGAAAGGGTATACTTGCCCGAGTGTTGTGTAATTAGTAAAAGGCGATATTTCTAGTATTATAAATTTAAAGCTTGCAAAACACAGATCAGAAAGGGTATGAGAAAGAAGACCCTCAACAAAACACACAAGTATTGATTAGGTACTTGTGTGGCTCTCTTGTGGAGATGTGTGTTCTTTAATATATGATAGAAGAGAAGATTAAGAACACAAAAGGTTTTAGACTAAGAGGATAAGAGAAGATAAAAGAGAGGAAAGAATGTTTGCAAGAGGCGAGGAATACAAAGGCTAAGAGGGGGTATTTATAGGCCAAAAACCCAAAAGTGGGTAAAATGAATTCACGAGTGTCGTGCTGGCTGTGTGTCAGCGCGTGGCCAACGCGCCAGAGACCAAAATCTATTTTTTTTAGGTTTTTGGCTTTTTAACTACCTGCTCTTGTTAAACCCCCAATTGTACTTCATGCTATGACCTTTCAATCATTCTTATACTCAAGGTCAACCAACTCAAATTGCCATTTGATAAAAGCGTTCGTGAAGTGTTTAAAAGATTTTTGTTTGTCCAATGTTCAAAGAGAGAAAAGAAATATTGGACAAGGGTAGTTTGGGTATTCCTCAAAGTGTAACTAGCTTAGTTGAGATCCAACTAAAGGTTTGAAAAGCTAGTTAGAGTACAAGAGAATATTCTTGGAATCTTCTTTACTTGGAGAGAAACAAGGGAAGAATTTGAAATTCAAATCTTTCAAGCATATGTTGAATAAGAAAGAATGGGATAAGGATGAGTTGTCATGAGTTGGCATGATGTGATGGAAAGGAGCCTATTGATCTTGCTTTGAAATGGATGGTGAGGATGTGAAGAAGAGAAGTAAGTTGGATTGGTGAGATGGAAAGATAAATGGTAGAAAGAGAGGTGTGTTTGTTGTGTGAGTGAGAAGTGTTTGATTGTGAGAGAGGTTTGTGTTTGTTTGAGATGAGAGTTCAATCCAAGGGTTGAGAGTAGAATTGAGGTATATTGGATTGATGAGGTGGTTTGATCAAAGGTGGAAGAGAAAGTGTGTTTGTTGTGTTTGTTTGAGTTTCAATCCAAGGGTGGAAAAAGAAGAAGGGTAACTTGGATTGATGAGATGGCTTGATCAAAGGTAAAGATGAAGGGGGGTGTGTGTGTGTGAAATTGAAATGTTGTGAAGAAGAAAGTGAATAGTAAATGTGTGGTGGAGAATGTTTTGATGGGATGTGTAGGAGCCTATGTTTGGAATGAAGAAAACATAAGGTACAATAAGTACAAGGAAGGTACGTTGTGTAAGGGAATGTGAGTTGGCATATATGGGTATTATTTAGGGAAAGTTTATGTGTAGGAAAGTTTATGCTTGAAGGTTTGAAGATGAAGAAGAAGAATGAAGATAAGGATGAAATCAAAGGATTGATTTAGGTTTATAATCACATTGCTAATAAGATAGAGAAGAGTGGGCAAATGTGATTATGGGAAGGTTTAGGAAGAAAGTGTTTAGAGTGTGTAAAGGATGAAATCACTTGTTGGGTAAGAAAGGTAAACAAGTGATTAAAAAGGGTGGGTTGTAGGATTGTGTAGAAGAAGTGTGGACTTGTACATGTGAGGAATACATGTGAGTTTGTAAAACATTTATAGTAAGGAGGAGAGAAAAATCAAACATAAAATAACCACCCAATACCACAAACTCAATTAGTCATTTAGACTTTAATCCATGATAATCAACAAATAGATTTGATCACTAATCATCTTGATGCAAACAAGCTAAGTGCTTTGCATCCTATAACGGTAAAGGATGCATTTACGCAAAGTGACCTTTGACTTAGTTTGACCAATAAGGGAGTAAAACCCATTACGTGATTAGGAATAACGTAAATCCAGATTAAGGTCAAATGAATACTTTCTTTTAATGGCATGTTAAAAATATGATCATACTAGGTTTAGAAAGAATTTTTGGCCTTGGCTAGAGGCGTTTTATAAAAGATTTGAGTTGGCGTTCAGTTGAAAAAAAGGAGGATTCATTTTTGCTCCTCTCTAATTCTAAACCTTATTTAGAGTGTTCCTAAATGCTCATGAATCATATACATACCTTTATTGAAGTTTCAACATGTGCCGGGTAAAAGAAAAGCCGACAAAAGCAAATCCGTAAAAACAGAATTCGCAAGTGGCGCGCTGGCCACGTGCTGATGCTTGACCATCATGCTAGAGGCAAATATCCAGTTTTACGGATTTTGGCTATCGTTTGTTATTTTACATTTTACGAATATTTATTTGTCATTGCTAAAACATAAATGAGATCATAGTAAATGTTGCACCAACAATCTCCTCCTTTTTGATGATGACAAATAAAATTTCAGAAAGCAAATAAAATTACCAACGTAGCAAAAATGAAAACCACCGTTGATGTAGTTTGTGTCTTGATCTTGGCCTTGTAATTTGGTGAAGCTTGAACATTGTCTTCACCTTATGAGTCTTACATAGCTTGTTTACTCTCATGTACGCTATAGCTCTTTGCGTTCGTAATAGCTAGTAATGTTATAGCTAGTAATGCTATAGCTAGTAATGCTAGCTTTCTCCCCTGATTAGTAACTATCAATGCTTTTTTTTTCCTTCTCCCCCTTTTGTCAAATCAAAAATGTGGGATCTTGGTCTTTCATTGGAACATTGAGCAGTGTAAATCGTAAGCAGACCAATAGGAACCATAAGCTAAAATTTCCGATGAAAACCTTATAAACCCTAGATCGAGAACCACGTGGCTCTGATACCAATTGTGGAATCCTATAATGACTCCATAGATCGTTATTAGGACTCATCTAGGGTATGATAACAATGATTGTAACACGCAGCGGAATATAGAGAACACAATCATGTTACTAATAAGGTTTTCTTTATTAAACATTAATAAAGAAACTAACTACTAACTACTACACACGCTTTCTATGCGTTTAGACTCTCATTGGAGAGACTATCTATCAATCCCTCTAATACTAGACGCCTTCCTCTCTTTATATAATAGAGGGGTTAGGGTTTACAAGACAAGATAAGATCAAAATAAAATTAGAAAACTATAAATCAGCATTAAATACTGTTTGACTAATCTTCAATCAGCATTAATGTTATTCTAACTTTGTCTTGTAGGTCCTCCACCTTTAATATGTTTTGTCATAATCAACTCAAAGTATAATTCCCAACACCTTCCAACCCGTTTATTTCTTGCGGCGTTGGGTTGCAGCCTTTGCTAATGGCTCAACCATTGAGCACAACAACTAGAAGTTGTTGTTAAAAGAATAATGAATCTCCCTCATTTCCTCATGAAACTCCTTAAGGTAATTTTGGACCTTAATTCCTTTCTTGCAACATTGGCAAGTATATGAGGATGCTCGTTTTAATCAAGCTTGTGAGGGAGATGATACCTCATCTTGTACCATATCAGGCCATCTGATATGCACTTATTCACATAGTTTCCTAAGATTATATTATCATCACTTGTTGGATTGATCCATTCATTATTCGGTTCCTCCAATTTTATAATTTTCTTCCCTTTATAATTTCCTATGGATGATTCACTCATGTTTGTTTATTTTCTTACGTATTGCCGATTTTAGAGAGGAGGAGATAGTGTGTTTTATGTATTGGTGTATCATTGGTTTTTATAGGAGGTTAAAGAGAGTGGTAGGTATTTAATCATGTATGAAATCACTTAGCATTGTACCTTGATTCTTTTAGATAGTGGTAGGAATGATTGTGTGAAGAAAATAAGGGGTGTTGGGAAGACCATTATGTCATGTTGCTTTGTTGAGAATCTAATGATACTTTGTTTGAACATATTGAGTTGTAATTTAAGTTGGATGATTTGGTTACACAAGCTAGTTCCTACAAATATGCATGCATGCACCAAAGATTGACTATGCATGATACTTCCATTGTAGTTTGTTGTTTAGGGATTTTTTATCACCATTTTAGATTTTCGGAAATGATAACTTTATTTTCATTGTGTTCAAAGAAAATACTTAGGAGCTCGGATGAGTGGTCCAAGTCATTAATCCTACTTCAGTGTGTATTTAATCCTTGGATATTTTACACATAGTGGACACATAATCCATTATTTGATAGCAAAGAGTTGCTAAGTATAATATCTAGGACTTATGGTCGATGTGTTATGTCAACATTGAGAATATTAACTACCATAGTGTATGGTTAATTAATTTCATAGTTTCTCGGATGAGATGACTATATTATCATGTTTATTAATTGTGCATTTTAGTTTGTTATGTAATACTATACCGAATTCAATTTGAAAGAATTCTCTTTAACTACTTGAGTAGTTTGTATGTTTGCATAAAGTTCTTTTCTTTTCTTTTCTACCCTAATACACATAGCATGCAATCAACACATAAGATGAACAAGTTGACACAAATGCAACATTTTCAACACAAGAATGAGTTGCAATTCAAAGTGATTTTGTCAATGAATTTGTCTATTTAATCTTTCATGTCTATCATGGGGAATAGACCATTCAATGTTGTGAATAAGCCAATTTCACACATTTATATATGTGAGGCGATGATTATTACAATATTGACAAGATGTAGATCAAATTTCTTGTTCATAGCACATAAGTTTGACATGTAGAATCTGAGATAATGTCAGCTATAGTTTGAATAATGTATTGACATCTATCCTTCATCTCCTTAAAACAACAATGTTGCTTAACTTCCATGCCTTTCACATAAGTCCTAGCACATAACACATAAGCACATAAGCTCTAAGAGCACATATATCTCTAATAAGGTATGAAAATGACCTCTAGACTTCTATTATTATTATTGACCTATCACACACTCAAATCAATATCCTATTGTGCTAGACTCGTGCAATTTGGACTTTGGAAAATGTCATGCGAAGATCCTAAGCTTGTTTTGTCTTAGACCTAAGTGTCCTCTCATTTAACTCACCAATTACTTGTTTAATCAGGTGACCTCTAGCTTCTTTTTGACTCTTAGGATAACCCGACTCTGAGGCATTAGCATCTAATTACGGAGACCTAACCGGATTTTGAACTATGGGCTCAATGATCCTATCATCTTATACCGAAGAAGATAACTTAGGTTCGGGAAAACTCTCATCAAAGGCAACTTTGAGAGATTCCTCAATTCTCATTGTTTCCTTGTTAAGCACTATATATGCTTTACTAGTTTGAGAGTATCCTAGAAACACACCTTTGTACGACTTCAGGTCAAACTTGATGAGATGTAATTTAGTGTTAAGTATAAATACTTTACAACCAAAGACCCTAAAGTACTATAATGACGACTTTCTATTTCTAAGGATTGCGTATGGTGTTTTATTAATAAATTTTCTAATATAAACCCTATTAAATATGTAAGTTTCCGTATCTAATGCATGACATCAAAACTTTTGTGAAATGGATTACTCGTCTAACATAGCATGACTTATCTTCTTAACTTACGATGTGTTCTTTCAACAATCTCACTCGATTGAGAAGTGAACGGGCCCGTCAAGTTATAAGACATTTCATGTTGTTCACAAAAGCTCCTAAATTGCATTTGATCAAATGCACTACTATGATTTGTTACAAATGAAACAATAGAACAATCATGTAGGTTTTAAAGTATTTTACATAAAAATTTAACCTTATCTAAGACAACATCCTTAGACTCTACAAATATTACCCAAGTATAGTTTGAGTGATCATCCACAATCATTAAAGTATAAAAGTTGCCTCCGTAAATTTGAATTGGAGATGGACCAAACAAATCTAAGTGTAACAACTCTAAAACCCTAGTAGTTGACACTTTATTCCTAGTCTTATTGTTTGCATTACCTTGACTCCCTAAACCACATGTATCACAAAAGTGTCTTTCAAAGCTCAACTTTGGTAGGTTCCTTGCTAGCTTGTTGTAAGCTAAGTTTTGAACTAACTGCATATTAGAGTGACCTAACCTCCTATGCCAAAGCATTGAGTTATCCACCAAGGATGTAAGACAAATTTGTTGTTTGGAGTTATCTCCCAATTTGCACGTATATAGACCATTTCTTCTATGTCCTTTAGTTAGCGTTTTACCATTTTTACTAATAGTACAATCTACTTTAGTAAAGCTAACTACGCAATCATCATCATATAATTGACCTACGCTAATCAAGTTAAAAGCTAGACCACTAACATGCTCAACATTGATAATTGTAATGGAGTCATGAGTAATATTACCTCCACTGACGACCTTGCCCTTGAGGTTGCTCCCAAATACGACATGTCTACCATCATACGTCTTGTATGAAGTAAACAATCTTATATTCCCGGTCATGTGCTTAGTGCAACCACTATCCACAATCTAATCGTCTAGTAGTAGATCACATTTAAGACATACCTACAAGCAAATATATATATTCAAGGTCGTGATACCTATTGTTTCTTGGGTCCGTTGTGGTTAGAAAATATGGTGCCCAAGTTAACCATTCTTGGGCCTTGAAGTAAAGCACATAGTTTATGTAGGTCGTGCTTCGAGAACACATACCAAGGATTATTTTGAAAATCATTGAGGTTTTGAAAGTTTGGTCCAATACTCCAAGGTGTTTTTAGCCTTTGATTTGGGTAGGAGTTTTCTCTCCTTTGGAAGGTGCTATGTTGATGATACAAAGACCTTTGGTTGTTATAAAAACTTCTTCTTTCTAAAGAACGATTGTTTTGAAAAGAAGGTCTTCAGTTATATGAGTTTAAAGATCTCATATTTGGTGTGGGTAAGAGAGGTGTAGGGTCAACTTGAGTTCATGTGTATCCAAGTTCATTATGTGAGCCCAAGTGATATCCTTAATGTCTTGTTTTCACTCCTCTAATGGGTGCTTAGGAACCTCGAGTGTTTGTAAAGTGGGTTTGGAGAGCTATAGGTTTAACAAAGCTATTTGACAAAAAAAATTTACTTTCTTTTACAAACACTATTGGTTTGTTTAGACTTACGGAAGTGGTTTTATCACTTTTTGAAAATCCAAGACCTTCCTTATCTTGGGATGATTTTTGACGACTTAACATGTCGTCCAAAATGATGCTACTCTTTTTGAATTTTGAAAATTTCAATGCTTCATCTTGGAGTCTAGAAATATTACATTTTAAAGAGTCAACCTCTTTGGTAAGTACTTCACACTTTTTGCAAGGTTGAACCACCTCTTTATCATTTGCAAGTTTCTTTACATCAATTTCAAGATCATTGATTTTACTTGAAAGTTTAGAATTCTCATTTTTAAGAGAGCGTTCTTCGTTTAAGAGTTTTTTAAAAGTTTTAGCAAAATCCTTTTTAAGCTTTAGGAGTTTCTCATTCTCCTTTTGTAAATCAATAATATTTAAATCATAATTATAACTAGATGGTTTGGATACTATCTCTTGAGAGTCGATTGCCATGAGACATGTTGTATCGTTTTGAGGTTCATCACCGTCTTCACTATCGCTCCATGCTCCTCCTACAAAGGCCTTGTTCTCCTTTGGCTTTTTACATTTACTCGCAAAATGCCCCTTTATTCCAAAATTACAGCAAGCTCCTTTTTGTTTTGAGCTTTCACCACTTTTGTTTCTGAAGCTATTTCCGCGGCCTCTTCCAAACTTATTGTCACCATTACCAAATCGATTATTGTGACACCCGTGAATTGAGCAGGTTATTCGTATCTTTAGAAATGGCTAAGAGTTCATTTTATGTGTTTAAGATGTTATGCTATATGATTTTATGTGTGCTAAGTGAGTTAAGTATATGCATGATATCATTTTGAGGTGTATGGGCATCTCATTTTGAGTATGTTTGTGTTGGATAATCAATATTCCATTTGTTCACGTTTAGTGATAATGGAAAGGAATGGCGTATTGCATGTAATGCTACGTCAATAGTTAGATGATTAAGTGTTAAGAGTTTATGGGAAATGTGGCATTTTAGAAATGAAATAGGTGAGTGAAACATAGAAGTTTGTCACAAACTTTCTAAAAATAGAAAGTGGTTTGGCGAAATAAAAGTTATATTTAAAAAGTTTAGTAAGTAGCGTTTAAGTAAAAAGGTTTAATCAAATTAGCTTAGTTTTTTATAAAAACTTAAGGTAATGAAGTAAATTATTTAATTAATAATTAAAAAAAATAAAAAATATATATATATACATGTAGATAATCGGTATTTATAAAAGAAAAAGGAAAAAGAGAAAAAATGTAAAAGATGTATTATCTTTAGGAAGTTTGAGTTAGACTAGGATTAGATTAAGATAACTTATCCCCAAAGAAACCTATAGAATGACATAACAAGCCCCATAACCCTTAATTCAGTCGACTTTCCTTCCCCTAAGAACAAGGAACCAAGATTTTGATCCAAGAACCCTCAAGAATCATTATTAGGTGCTAAGATTCAAGGTAAGTGTGTTAGTTCTTTTTTATATCTACGATTTTATTATTCATGTACCCTAATTATGTTGGATCTAGGGTTTTTCATAAAAATACAGAAATTATTGGGCGTTTAATGATCTTAGAATTGATTAGGGATTGATTAGATGAGTTTTCAATCTGTTTCATGCATGTGGTAGTTTAGGGTTGCGTTAATTTATGAATTAGGGTGAGCAGAATTTAGGGTTGTGTTCACGAGTGAATATCTCCATGATGGTAATAGTTTTTTTAGTGTTTCTAGACTCTAAACAGTAGCTCATTGAATGTACTTTCCATAAAATCCAGCCTCGAAGGTTTTTAAGGTCGGGAAGTCATTCAAATGTTGGTTACACCAAAAGTAGTCAAAACAGTAAATACAGGTCAGAATTAGGTTATGTTTGTGAGGGTGAACCCTAAATTAAAATCGAATTAAGCTTAGCGCTTTACATTTAGTTAATGTTCCATATGTTTATAAAGAAACCCCGAGTTATTAGCTTCTAATTTTATGGTCTTAGTATGGTTATTATGTCCAACTTTTTTGTGTGCAATCATATTCGAATTGGGACTGTTTTGAAGTTTGATTTTCTTAGGAGTTCTTGTGCATGTAAATGGCTTTTGGGAATCAAATGGTAGTTAGAGAACACATAAAGGAACATAGACGATTTTTATTATAATTTATAAAGGTCATCAAGTAAGGTTTTTAAGTTAGTCAAGACACGTTAAAATTCTACAGTTTTGAACAAATTGTAGTTAACTAGTGTAATGTGATAATGAAGTGGTTAGGGTTGGGCATGGTGTCGGGGTGACCCA
This sequence comes from Tanacetum coccineum, assembly GCA_026074375.1. NCBI lineage: Eukaryota > Viridiplantae > Streptophyta > Magnoliopsida > Asterales > Asteraceae > Tanacetum > Tanacetum coccineum. The sequence goes on along the minus strand of BQNB010013247.1, from coordinate 27,236 downwards.
TAATGGTTAAAAAAACTCTTATACATCCATCATATGTGAGTTACATGGAATTAAGCTTTTATCTTGGTCGCGCGTAACACATTTATATTCTATTGTGTAGCTTTGTGTAAGATATTTGGAAGCTGCTTGAGCATCAGGTGAGTTTCATAGCCCCTCTTTTCTTATGTTTTATTGGGGTGGAAATGATGCAAGTATTTTGGAAATGTTTTTAAGTTGCTGTGATTATGTGATTTTATTTAGTGCATGGGCATTTAAGTGGTTATTATATGTTATGTGCTACAAGTGGTGAAGTTTCTGTGTGTTCTAATTGGAGGGTAGCGATGCTACCCATTATATTTGTGTGTGTTCCAATTGGAGGGTAGTGCTACTACCTATTTCTGTGTGTTCCGATCGGAGGGTAACAGGATTACCCATGACTGTATGATGTGGATCGTGGGCATGTTCCGTCCCAATTGTAGTTGTTTGGTATGATTGCATGTTAGCTTGTATAGTAGCTAGCTTAATTGTCCTGCCATGTTTTATTAATCACAGTAATTTATTTTAAAGTTGGATTGTGTGTCGTAAACCTATGACTCTCACCAACCTTTGTGTTGACGTTTTTAAGCATCATTTTCAGGTAACCATCTTGAGGATGTTGAAGTTAGGAAGAGTGGCTAGTGAGACCGTAGGCTTGCATGTGGAGTCATTCTTCTAGAGATTTTATTTATGTCATTTGAATTGTTTGATACTTAGATGTTATTTGATTGTTTATACTTTTGGGAGTATGTTTCCTTATGGTATGACTTTGCTATCGTAATGCAAGACTCCTTTATCTTGTGTTGGGCATGACACATTGTGTCCCTTTTTAGCATTTACTTCATTTAGTTTTCTCTATTGTTGACACCATTGTTGTTGTGTATGATTACTGTTGTTCGCTTGTGTTTCCGCTTAGGCGGGGTGTGACAATTGTCGCGTCCGAACCGATTACCTTTGCGGAAAAACTTACGGACGTTCCTAGCTAATAAATTAAATGCCTGGGATTCTTCTTCATCAACGTCTTCATCACTTCCTCTCTGGCTATCGCTATCATCACTAGTTTGATCCCTAGTGATTTTAGATTTAAGAGCTAATGATTTCACCTTTTCTTTGGTGGTCTTAGATCCTACGACATCGTTATCTAAGACCATTGCATAAACCTTGAGATTTCCGATTAGCTCATCAAGAGAAGTGCTACCAAATCTTGGGCTTCTTCATATGGCGTCACCTTGCTCTCCATTTTATTGGGAGAGCACGGTAAGAAGAAACTTTCTTTACGTGATTCTTTCTAGGAGTAGTACAGGATCTAAGACTAATATACTCATTTTAGAACTAGTCACAATTAGCGTGAATAGTGAAGGAAGCCGCTATCAAAGTTTCTTAATTGGAGATTGAAACTTCTCATTAATTCTTTGATGCACAAGATCAATCTTGCAAAATTCCAATGACTTGTGACTTGCCTTGTTGATTGATAATGAGTGTTTGTCAAACCTCCGTGGCGGTTTTACACATAAAAACTCTTTCATACTCTTTACGGGGTAGAGCATTGTAAAGAGTCATCTTGGCTTCATTGTTCTTGCCAAGTTTCTTCTTTGTATCATATTCAAGAAGGTCATATGGCGTCTCTTTCATTTAGCTTGGTTTTGGGTCTTCAACTTTATAGTAGATATAGCCAATTTTTTATATGACTTGCCATAAGTCAATTGTAACCAACCATTTTTACATTAGCCAGCTAAGCTAATATGGGGTAATTACTTCTGGATACAACATCATAATCATAGAAATCCAACTTTAAAAGAGACGTTGTTGTTGAGAAAAATTTAGTATATTCATTCATTTATAATCCGAGTTTTACAAAATGCAGGTCCAAATCAAAACATTTTGTTTTGATTGATACAGTTCAGCCATCTTCGGCCCATGCCACTCGTGCTGTAACTTGTTCAATTAACTGAAGATAAAATGCTATAAAGTCAAAACAATGGATGAGTGAAAATTCATTAGGTTTGTATAAATAGTGAAGTAATAGTTAATAATTGGATAAAACACAATTATTAAATAGATATTGTTATGATCTTGGGTCATGTTATTATATACCGTTATTAGTTAATAATTCGCGATGAATCCATAGTAACAATGTTTATATCCCGTTATTGCCTGGTTTTGGTTATGATGGTCTCTGTTCTCATGTCACCAACACATTATCAATACAAAGTCAATTTAACGACTTGATGAGCTATACTATAAAACAATAGTAACTCTCAAGTTCTATTTATAAGACTCAAAGTAAAATTTAACGACTTGAAGTCCAAATTTAACGTCTGTTTAGAAATTATAATATCTAAACATATTTTAAACATCCATAGTCAATTTAACGACTTGAAGTCAAATTTAACGACTTGAAGTCAAATTTCACGACTAATAGGATTTATAACTTAGGCATTTTTGTAATGAGTTGTCTGATTAAACATACTAGTATGGTAACTACACTTGTACTTTCGTATTTTTGCTTGTATCCATTACGGGTTTATGAAAGCATTTAAGAGATTAAAAGTGAGGTTATGAACTCAATAAGTCCTAGAAAAGTAATCACATCGTTCTAAGATTTGAAAAGTAATCACATCGTTTTAAGATAAATGAATATGTAAAAGTGTTTGTAATAAGCATGTATCTCCCCCAAAACAGTAAAATAGTAAAAGAAGGGCTATGAATTCACGTATCATAATAGAATATAGTTTATAGCATGTATCCCCCTCGCGGGTTTATAAAACATTCAAAAGATTGAAAAGCAAGGCTATGAACTTCACTGATTAGGTAGATGTGTAATTAATATTCCAAAATGAAGCTGAAGACCATATCACAATCTTATTAACGGGGTTAGTTGATATAGAAAAAATGATAGTAAAAAAGACCCTTGTACACACCTGAGTAGAATTTGTCAAGTTTTGGAAGATTGTACTTTAGAACTTTGGTTTAAGGAGTTATGAGTTTGGTGAGAGTTTGGAATTATTGTTATACAGTTCGGAGCAATCATAATTCAGAAGTCATTCATTAAACGTTTATTGAGGAGCTAGGGTCACACTTCAACCTTTTTATTCATAATCCCAACAACTCAGTCAGAAAGTAATACCAAGATGAGAACCTTCGTAATATGAAGCACTCCCTAGTATTGTGGTACAATATAGCTTCACGGATGATCGGTATTTAAGTGTTTTAATTCAATATCTGGAAAAGTTATGCACGAGGAGCGTTTAATTAAAGTTTGTTTTTGAGAGGTGGGTTTGAACACGTTTTTTACTTTGTTCAAAATTTACATTTAGACTTGGGTTTGGAAAATTGCAAATAGGCCCTTAGAGTTTGCATTTTTACGACTTTGGTCCTTCAACTTTAAAAGATATACCAAGTAACCTTGCACTTTGAAAAGTGACATAATAGACCATATAGTTATACTTTGATAAAATGACACTTTTAGTCCTTTTAGTTATATGTTTACGAAAGTATACGATATTATTACACCTTGAGTGGATTTATTATTACCAAAACATATCCAAATTGCCTTGCAAGCTTAGTTTAACATTTCAATAGATATTTATAAGTTATAATAAACTAAAATATGAAGTTCTAACTCAACACAAGTTGAAAATAACGATTCGTTAAAGCTAGGAAGCAAATCGGGTATAATAGTGTTTAAAACGTAAACGTGTGGTTTTAAGTTCAAAATATTCATAATCATTAAGTGCGTTATTTTAAAAATTAGTTAAGCTTGCTAAGATTAGATTATAACAATATTTAACCATTATAACACTTCTAGTTTTAGAAAACGCGAAAAATTAGGATTTTTCAGGTGGTACGGTTTTTTGGATCAAAAAGGCATAACACTTAGGTTTTTGAGTTCAAAGCTTTATATTATGATTTTATCAAGATCATATGAACATTATAACATTACATGAGCAGATATGAAGTTGATAGAACCTGGTATTGAGCTTCAATGATCAAAAATGGTGGAAATGGGTCGTTTCAGGTAGTATTTCCACTCGTACGCCTTGTATCTTCACTCTGAGGCTTCAATACTTTAGGGATTCACTTCTTGAACTTCTTTAATGATTCTAGGATCATAAGGGAGCAAAGTATTGCTGCCTATAAGGGTTATAGAGGAGGAGGTGTGGTGCAAGTTAGAATGAGCTATCTAAGGTCCTATTTATAGTAATTTGAAGGCAAAGGAGTTAAGGAACACTTAGGATCTGTTCATGGACATATGGAGGGTCTAGTAGGTGATGTGTTGAAGCTATGGTGTGAGTATGATGGTCTAGGATAGTAGATTGAAGTGGTGGAAGTGTTTTTGGGGTATTTGGGTGTCATGGCTAGAAGATGGACAACAAGGCCATCATGTGTCTTCAATTTTGGCCATGGAAAGGTAAGAGCATATGGGTAAGCTGCTTAAGGGTTTCTAGAAGGGGTTCATATAAGTTATTTGCACTTGGAATGGTTTGAAATGGTTCAAAATTAATGGTGAAAGGGTGCGGGCTATTTTGGGGTTCGACTAGGGTTTCACAAGTTTTCAAGTCTTTATTTTGTGTATAAATGATTAAGGATAGTTAATATATGTAGCCAAGGTCTGATATAGGAAGTATTAGCAAAGATTAGCAATTGGTTTGGGTTTTAAAACGATTTAGAATATTGAAGAAATGAGGTCACGGGTTTGATTAGGGCACGTTAGGGTTTTCTTGACTTTCTTGGTTTATATTTTGTATACTTTTGATTAGTAATGATGGAATTCAGTCCTCATGGACTAATAAAGTTATTATCAATGAAGTTTGATCGTTGGTTTTAGTTAAGATGGGTTGAAATTGAAAGGAATAAGCCGTAGGATTGGGAATTAGAGGTTCTATATGGCTTAGGGTTTTTTGCTTTTGTAATTCTTCGTACATAGTTGAAGAAAGGATGTATAAGATGGATAAAGGTTTGTAAACTATTTTATGGGTTTACCAATGACTCTTGGTTGCTTTCCTTGGAATGAGATGGTCAGTAAATGAGTAAAGGGTCAAAGTTACATTAGTGCACATTAGGTAAATTTAGGGTTATCTCTGAATTCATTTTCGTACAAATGAAATAAGGATGATGAGTAATGATGAAATATGATTGATTAGGATTATATGATGGTAAAATAAGTTAGTGCAACTTATTTGAGTGTTGGTTAAGGTTTAAAATGGATTAAAATGAAGAAATGGGTCATTGTGTAGTATTTAGCTCGGGTTAGGGTTTCTGACTTTTGAATTAGGGTTTTGAGTGTAGATATGTGTGTGAAGGCTTATGAATATAATAATTAGGGTTTACACATTGTAGAATGAGTATAGTAGCTTGTACATAAGTTGTGGTGAAGAAATTGGAATGAAAACGGAGGTAAAATGGCTATTTTAGAGATCATGCTTAATGACTTGTATATTGAGCTTTTAAGGACTTGTACCTTTCTTTGGATAGAATGTATATTCATATGAGATGTTATGATACTTGTACATATGCTTTAGTAGCTTGTACATTCACTTTATATATTAATCTTTTATGGAATTAGGGTTTAGAGGTATACGATAACGGTTTAAAGCCCGTTTAGATATAACGTTGCGAATAGTACATTATAGGAATAATGTACCTTGTAAAAGGGATATGATGATATTGACTTGACATGTTATGATGTTTTCTTGACATATATGAAGATAGGATGGTCATAGATAGGTTGCATGAGCTCGTCTACTTTAGTTATGACATACTGAGATATATAAGTAATGTAATAAAGCGAAAAATTTCCCCGTACAATTGTGATAATAGTAAAATAGGTTTTGCATTTGATGAAAATTCTTGGGTTGTTATATCAATGTCTTTGGACTTAATGTAAGTCTCAAAGCGGGCTTTCCAAAAGCAAAACCCATTAGGTTCTTGCAAAGGTGGTCTTTGCATAGAACATCCCTCAATATAGTTCTCTTGAGCCATGGATCTTTACTCAACTTTTTCAAAAATCAGAGTTAGGATTTCGAATTTTTGAAAAAGAAGTTTTCAACTTAAAACGAATTATCAGGAAGGTTTTAACGGTTGAAAACTTATATAAACCGCTATGATACCAATTGTAGAACCATAGAGGAGGGGGTGAATACAGTTTTCTTGACTTCTTCAAAGTTTATAAAACTTCAAGTCTCGAAAGAGCAAAGTGGTGTAATTATCTACTTAGTAAAGAAACAAAGCATAGATGGCGATAGAGAGAGAGAGACACCACGATATATACTGGTTCGGGAAGGGGGGTTTAGTCCTTCCATATGTACAGTTGCGAATCCACGAGTCCGATACTACACTAGTATATTCCTGATGGTGGACTACAAACCGTATACAATTTAACTCTACCGGCTTTCAACAAAGACCGACGCTCATAAAGAAGAGTTACTACCTAAGGTATTCCACCCTCGGAATCCACCCCTAAGAACCCGTGATTTGACTTAAACTCTAGGATCACTTAGATCAACTAGGACTATTAAAGCCTTCCCCTTGGAAGCTTTCCAAAACCCTAACTAGATCCCCAATGATCTAGGCTTGATCCTACAGATATAAGACTCCCCTTACAACTCGATTAAATAAAAAGATAGATGAATCAAGTCCTAACCTAACATAGAGACTCGATTCTAATAGAAAGGGTATGAGAAAGAAGACCCTCGACAAAACACACAAGTATGAATTAGGTACTTGTGTGGCTCTCTTGTGGAGATGTGTGTTCTTCAATAAATTATAAAAGAGAAGATTAAGAACACAAAAGGTGTTAGACTTAGAGGATTAGAGAAAGTGAAAAAAAAAAGGAAAAAGAATGTTTGCAAGAGGTGAGGAATACAAAAGCCAAGAGGGGGTATTTATAGGATAAAAACCTAAAAGTAGGTAAAATGATTCCGTGTGTGGCGCGCTGGCCGTGTATCAGCGCGTGGCTAGTGTGCCAGAGACCCGAATCCAATTTTTCTAGGTTTTTGGCTTTTTAACTACCCGCTCTTGTTAAACCCCCAATTTTTACTTCACGCTATGACCTTTCAATCATTCTTATACTCAAGGTCAACCAACTCAAATAGTCATTTGATAAAGGTGTTCATGAGGAGTCTAAAATATTTTTATTTGTCCAATGTTAACAGATAGAAAAGAAATATTGGACAAGGGTAATATGGGTATTCCTCAAACTGTAAAAAGCTTAGTTGGGATCTAACTAAAGGTTTAAAAAGCTAGTTAGAGTAGAAGAGAATATTCTTTGCTTGGAGAGAAAGAGGGGAAGAATTTGAAATTCAAATCTTTCAAGCACATGTTGGATAAGAAAGAATGAGATAAGGATGAGTTGTCATAAGTTGGCATGATGTGATGGAAAGGAGCTTATTAATATTGCTTTGAAATGGATGGTGAGGATGTGAAGAAGAGAGGTAAGTTGGATTGGTGAGATGGCAAGATAAATGGTAGAAAGAGAGGTGTGTTTGTTGTATGAGTGAGAAGTGTTTGATTGTGAGAGAGGTTATGTTTGTTTGAGATGAGAGTTTAATCCAAGGGTTGAGAGTAGAATGAGGTATATTGGATTGATAAGGTGGCTTGATCAAAGATGGAAGAGAAAGTGTGTTTGTTGTGTTTGTTTGAGTTTCAATCCAAGGGTGGAAAAAGAAGAAGGGTAACTTGGATTGATGAGATGGCTTGATCAAGGGTGAAGATGAAGGTGTGTATGTGTGTGTGTGTGTGTGTGTGTGAAATTCAAATGTTGTGAAGAAGAAGGTGAATAGTGAATGTGTGGTGGAGAATATTTTGATGGGATGTGTATGAGCCTATGTTTGGAATGAATGAAACATAAGGTACAGCAAGTACGAAGGTACATTGTGTAAGGGAATGTGAGTTGACATATGTGGGTATTATTTGGGGAAGGTTTATGTGTAGGAGAGTTTATGCTTGAAGGTTTGAAGATGAAGATGAAGAATGAAGAGGATGAAATCAAAGGATTGATTTGGGTTTATAATCACATTGCCAATAAGATAGAGAAGAGTAGTCAAATGTGATTATGGGAAGGTTTAGGAAGAAAGTGTTTAGAGTGTGTAAAGAATGAAATCACTTGTTGGGTAAGAAAGGTAAACAAGTGATTAGAAAGGATGGGTTGTAGGATTGTGTAGAAGAAGTGTGGACTTGTACATGTGAGGAATACATGTGAATTTGTAAAACATTTATAGGTAAGGGGGTAAGAAAACTCAAAGCATAATTAACCTCCAAATACCACAAACTCAATTAGTCATTTAGATTTTAATCCATGATAATCAACAAATAGATTTGATCACTAATCATCTTGATGCAAACAAGCTAAGTGCTTTGCATCTCAAGTAAAGCATATCCCATAACGGGAAAACTCAACAGCTAATTAACTCTAAATACCTACAACTCAATTAGTCATTTTGAATTTTAATCCATGATACTAAGTATCTTGATGCAACAAGCTTAGTGCTTTGCAATTCAAGTTAAAGTATATCCATAACGGGAAATGATGCGTTTAGCAAAAGTGACCTTTTGACTTATTTAACCAATAAGGGAGTAAAACCCGTTACGTGATTAGGAACAACTTAAATTTGAATTAAGGTCAAATGAATACTTTCGTTTAATGGTATGTTGGAAATATGATCACACTAGGTTTAGAAAGAAGTTTCGGCTTTGGCTAGAGGAGTTTGATAAAAGATTTGAGTTGGCGTTTTGTTGAAAAACGAGAGGATTCGTTTTTGCTCCTCTCTAAGTCTAAACCTCATTTAGAGTGTTCCTAAATGCTCAAATATCATATGCATACCTTTATTGAAGTTTCCACATGTGTCGGGTAAGAGGAAAGCCGACAAAAGAAAATCCGTAAAAACAGAATTCGCACGTGGCGCGCTGGCCACGTAACCAGCGCGCTAGAGGCAAATATCCGGTTTTACAGATTTTGGCTATCGTTTGTTATTTTATGTTTTGTGAACGTTTATTTGTCATCGTTAAAACATAAAGGAGATCCTAGTCAATGTTGCACCAACAACAGCACATCATGAAATGATTTCAAGGACCAATCATGCAAGTAATGTGTAGAACATTTATTGTATATTTGGCGGGAAATGGAAAAAAAATAGAATGCATTGAGGGACCAATGGTGCAAGTTACAAAAACACTAACAAAACCACTGGGTAACCCAACGGGCAATGGTCATAAAGTCTACGCCTTTTTTACTAGACAAAAATACAAACAAAGTCAAAATTAGAAAACCGTTTCAACTATGTCTTCATCTTCTTCCATCCCTCCTACAGAGTGTAATGTGGGCTTCCATTGATGATGCTCACCTCTTGTACCCGTGAAAACCCTGCTAGAAGATTTGGTGTTTGCCCTAACAAATATGTAAGTCGTTGCATTTTTCTAGATCTTATTTTATTAGCTAATTATAAATTCTGTTATTTTCAGAAAAAAGAAATCAATCACTGTAAAAGATGGCATTGGTGTGATCCGGAGTTAAAGAATAAACGGTACATAGATCATTTGTATGAGATGCATCTGCTTCTTACTCCCTCGCAAAGAGAAGAACTAGAAAATGAAGTAAGAAGTTAAGAAAAACTTGTAGTCCTTCAAGTTGAGTTTGCTGATATGGAATGTCAGATGCAACAACTCATGGAAGAATTGAAGAAAAGTCAAAAAAATGCTTTCTTTTGGGAGTCAACTGTGATAGTGTTTGGGGCAATGGCTTCGTTTATGTTTGTTATATATTAGTTAGTTGGGGTTTATTTAGTCTAATCAGTTGTATGAATTATCCATGATCAGTTGTTGTTCTTGGTGCCAAATGGTTATACATATTATTTGACTTTTGCTAAATCATACCAGTGAACCCAATTGACTTTTGCTAAATCATACCAGTAGACTTTATAAGTCAAACAACAATACACTAAATTTTGACTTTATTAGCCAAACAAATTAACACATTCATCCACAACAATATGACTAACAACTGAATCTATTCATTCCATCAATCAACACAAAACCACATTCATCCACAATACCATAACCCATTACCTACTAAGAACATCTACCCAAAAAAGCAACTTCCCTAAAGCTTCACATTGTACAGTAAACATAAAACCCAAACACAACCCAGCTGATGATGAGCTATTTCATCAATTTGAGTCGCAAGGATTTCTTCAAGCTCATTATGTGACCTCAACAAACTAGGGATAATCTGAACAGACCTTTGACACATTGGTGGATCAAACCACCGGAGGAAGTTGACACAGGTTGGACTCTGAAAATAAAAGAAAAAGGATGCGTAAATAAACAAACAAAATGATTTGTTACATATTTTTCGATCTGATCATACTTACAAGTGTCGGACAACCATAGAAACGACGATCAGGATTCCGATTAGTCCATGATGTTCTGATCACGGCTTCCAAATCACACGAACAACGAACCATTTTATAATTTGTGTGTTTTACCTTGCAATTACCTTGCAAACCCATCATTGATAACGATTACAGAGACCAATGGTGCAACGTGCTGGAAAACGACAAATAAAACCCAATGTAAAGCACACGTTGGGATTTTTGAGTCTGGAAAACGGTGTGAATCATAACAAAAAAAATAGTAATTACTAAATGGCCATCGTTGAAAAGTCAAACTAACGCCAGTTATGTATAACGGGGCTCGAGGGACTAAACGAGTAACAAAAATCGTCTTTAAGGATTAACGACATCGACCCTCGTTATCTAAGGACTGAATCCGCAGTCGGGCCTAAGTACATGGACGAGCTGTGTAATTTACCCTTTTTATTTTTTTTGGAAAAAGGTAAAAAGAAAAGAAAAACATTTTGTCCATGTTTTCTTTTTCCTTTTTACGTGTTTATCGCTAAAACAGATAAAAAAAGTTTGATCGAGTTTATTATATTACTTTTGTTTGAATCTAAGATTACAAACTTTTAAAAGACATTTACTAATTAGTTAAGAGTAAAATTATTATTTTGCAAAAAGTAAAAGAGATAAAACACAGATAATTATGTTTGTTTTAAACTGTCTGTTTTCTGTCGACGGACAATTATTTTGGGACGGAAGGAGTTTGTTTTCTAGTTATTAGTTAGAAGACAAGCACCATTCATAGCTATAATATTTTATGGTGTCAAATAATTATAGTTGAGATATTTTGTTAAGTGTTTCGTGTAACGTTTAACAATTTACGTTAAAAAATTTTCATCATCGTGTGAGGGGACAGTAACATCGTATTAGTTCCATTTAAATAAATCGGGATTGAGATATAGATCGAGATTGAGAACGAGATTTGTATAAATCCGTAAAAATAGAAACGGTAAAGATAGGGTAAGTTTAGAAACAAAAATTTATTTTTAAAACAACTATTTTGAAAAAAAGTTATCAAAGTTCAGAAGAAAACAAAAAATGAAATATTAAAGTTCAGTAAAAGGATATTTTGCCAGCATAACCATTTTTTCATTAAATGTAATACAGAAAAATTAGTTTTTCCTATCACGATTACGAAATTTGAACTCACCAGCACACAAAATCAAACCGAGTTAAACCCATTTGCTTGTTAGTATTTGTGTAAAATAAAAAAAATCAAAAAAAAAAAAAAACAACCGCTTCAAGGATTGTATTTGTCGAAAAGATAGTTAGCAAGTTGTAGTGATTTAAATATAAATCTATACAAGTCTTTATAAAGTAATACAACTTAAGTGACAATTCATAAAATAAGTAACACAAACTAAGTTACCGTGAAGAAAAAACAATAGAGTTTGTAACCTGAATAAACTTCAAAAAACAATTATGAACCGTTTCGATAATTAAAAGTTCATGATACGTTTCTTTATTATTTAAAATAAACAACGAACACAAAAAATAGATCACAAGTCGCGTTCGTTCATTTTACGTTCGTTAGTGTCTGATTATACGTTTGTTAATGCTCACTTATGCGTGTTTAATTGTTTGTGTTCGTATATTTTTGTTATATACTTTTAATATAACAATCATACTTAAATAAACGAACACACAAAAATTAAATGTTATATATATATTTTGATTATTTTATGCTGAGTAAAGTGCAAAATAATCCTTATGGTTTAAGAAATGACTGTCTCATGTCCCTCGTCAATGTTTCGCGCAGATTTTATTCCTCCGTTAGTAAAATGAGGCACTATACATCCCTGAGGACGAACGGTGCAAAAAAATTTCCCGTTAAATACTAACGTGGGTCTAACAGGAAGGGTATTCTTATTTTTATGTTTCCACATGGATGTATGGTGACCTTTTAAAATTAAAAAAAATTACTTTTAAAAAAAAGATGTATAATTAAAAAAAATATACGCGTACGTTATTTTTCCGTTTGGGCCGAAGTATGGCCTCATTTATAAGTTGGCAAAAAAATATTTTAATTTTTACAGAAAAATTTATTCGCACGTTTTCATACGTTATTTTACCAAGTAAAAAACGTTATTTTTTATACGTTTTCGTACGTTATTTTACCAAGTAAAAGACGTTATTTTTCATTCGTATAAAAAAATAAAACAAAAAAGTTTTCAACCGTTTTATCCGTTTTCTTACGGTTTTATACATTTTTATACGTTTTCTACGTTTTGGTACGTTTTTGAACGGAGGGATGAAAAAAATAACGTTGATTACGTGAAAAACGGAAAAATAACGTACGAAAAAAATTAAAATTTTTTTTACCAAGTAAAAAAAGTATGAATTTGTTTTTCCAAGTAAAATAACGAACGAATTTTTTTTTCAGTAGGAAATTAATTTTTTATTACCAAGTAAAAAATGAGGTCATACTTCGGCCATACGGAAAAATAACGTACGAAGAAATTGAATTTTTTAATAAAGAAATAAAATATTTAAAAAAATAGTAAAATATTTTTTTCAAAAAAAATCAATTTTCTTTTTAAAAAAAGTAAAGGTTCACCATACATCCTTGTGGAAACAAAAAGACAAGAATACCCTTCCTGTTAGACCCACGTTAGTACGAGAAATTTTTTTGCAACGTTCATCCTCAGGGATGTATGTTTAGATATAACGTTGCGAATGGTTTTAGAGAATGAAAGGGGGACTTTTTGCTTTTAAAAACTGAAACTTAAAACTTTGGTGGTTTTGACTCAAAAAGTCAAGTGACTTAAAGTTGTTTTTGACAGCTTCTTTTAACACACAAATGACACCTTTTTAAAACCACAACTCAAGTATACAATGGCTTAACCAAATAAGCCATTATATCTCATTTTTACAACCACAGTTTCAAAAGGTGACTAGGAAAACTTTGAAAAACAATTTTAAAACTTAAAAACTTTTAAAAACAGACTTAGATGAGCTTAAATACTTAAGCTAAATCTACCTTATGACCCCAACCCATACCAAAACCATTTTTGACCCGTTTTCATTGTTAACCCAAACACCCCTTTAATATTTGAAAATTGACTTTTAAACCTATAAAAGCTAAGTTAAACTGAAATTTTTAAAAGACTAATAATACTTAAGCTATATTAGACAATAAAAAGGGAAAAAGCAAAGCAAATAAGCACTTAAAAAAAAAAGCTAATGACAGTTTTAAACCTTTTTTGACAGTTTTTAAACAAATTGTATGAAAATGAAATGAAAAGTACTAGGAAGCAAACTTAAGCTCAAATAAACATCAATAAGCACAAAGAACAGTAATAAGCTAAGAATAAGCTAATAAGCTATTTGCTACAGTAACTTTTAAGCAAAGTTTAAAAAGAAGTGTACCTTTAACCCTTGCTCAAAACAGGGTTTTTGGAACCTAATAAGCTCTAAAATCCCTACCCACAGCTTATAAATAAGCTTAAACTAAGCAAAACCCAATAAGCCTTCCAAAATAGCTTATTCATCCATTCTTGATCACAGTACTTTGTCCCAGCTTATAAATAAGCGTAAAACTAAGCTAAAACCATAAGCCCTATTCCAAAATAGCTTATTCATTCCAGTCTTGATCACATACTATGGTCCCCCCTTTCTTTTTGAATTTTCTTTTTAAGCTTTTGTAAAATAGTTTTGAAAACAGATTATATGATATATAAAAAATGAAACAAGTAACTTAGAAACACAATGTGTAAAATTAACTTGACTGAATTTTCATTAAAAGAAATGAAGCACAAGTACATAAAAGAGCTTAAACTTTAAAACTTAACATACTAAACTTTAAAACACTGAAAACTACTTAAAAACTACAAAAACACTACTCGTGCCGTAATGCTTTCAATGCTTAATATAGGAATAAGTTTCGACTAAGGGATTTCCGTCCTTCGCTTTGTCTTCTTGCAGTGTGCTTTCTTGTAGACACAAAAGAGAGTGTGTTTGTTGTGGGTGTGCAAACAAACATGATCCTTGATCCCTGGCCTATACCTAAGGGGCACGGCGCATTTCCTCTTGGTGCCCACACATACATAATCTGTAAATTGGGGGGTGGGGGAGGGCGGGGGTGTAGGGGTTAAGGTGGGGGGATAATAGCGAGGCGGGGCGCTGGGGGGGTTGGAAGTCATTCTTGGGGGTGAGATGAATACACACACCATAAAAAATTAATTAATTTGGGATCGGTGGGGTGCGGGGTGGAAAGATGGGGAATTAACCGATGGTTGGGGAGGGGTGGGTGTGGGGGTGGGGGGTTTGGTGTGGGTGACGGTATGGTGGAGGTGTTTGAGGTATATGGGAGGTCTAGGAGTGACAAGGTGGTAGGGGTTGAGGAGATTTTGGCGGGGAAGGATGAAAAGAAGATAATCAAAACCCAGTGTTTTGAATTTGTGGGGGTGAAGTTTGTGGTTTTGCAATTCTAGCGAAAGTTTAATAGATGCTATTTCTATCCCTAGTCTAAGAAACCCCCTCATGGTAGTGTTTAGTTATTTGCAATACCATAATACGGTCAAAACTATATATGACTTAGTGTTGTTAAAGCTTTGAGGACTTGGCAAACGATAAACCCCCCAAGGGTTATATATTTGCAAATTAACAAGTACACAACGTCCTTGGTTTGTAAAAGAATGGGACTTTGGCAAGCTTTGCCCCTTTGTGGTTGAAAACTTCCCCAAATTGCAGTTTCACCACATCACCCCCTACAGCTTTTCTTTTCTTCTCTTTTCCTCTTTTACATAAATTGAAGAGGACGTTAAGCAAGTTAGGAGGGGGTATTAGGAGGGTACAGATGCAGGGGAGAAGCTATGCGAGTAGCAGTGAGGGTATGGCATCGAGGTGTAGTATGAGAGACGGTTAGGCAGCGGTGGTATAAGATGCCGGGTCCGATTCTATCAAGACGCACCCTTAGATTGGAGGACACTTATTACCCTTGACTTATAACGGAGCAGCATCAGTCATATCTCGTGTTTTGGTTTCTTCTGACCTTTGTCTGGTACGTGTCCGTCTCGTTATCCGTAGCCCTGATGCACGGGTCGACTCTTTCCTGTCGTTTCATCCTTGCGATTTACCATTGCGAATCGCGCGGCTTTCGCGCCATGCTCCTACTACGCCTATGACGCGCTGCGCTCATTCTCTACGGTACTTGTGCTTCTCTTTCTATCGGGGCTGTTCGCTGTCCCGTCGTCGTGTGCACGATTGGTTCTCTCGTCGCGAACCTCCACTTACCTTATTCCCGAATGCCAAACAAGGCAAACGGGTTGCCCTAGGGTTGACTTTCTGTTACACCTTATATCCGAGCATTCAGGGCTTATGTATCTTGGACTTTGATAGACTATTTCCTTACTGCTATTATGTGTCCCTTCCCGGTCCAGTCCAGGTTTTGTCGTTTTGGTTGGCTTCGTTTTTTTTGTTTTTTTTTTTTCGTCCTTTTCTTCTTATAATCCGTTCCTGACCGAATACACTTAGCACAACCCCAACCCGAGCAAATACTTAGGCCACATTCAACAGTACCGTTTTTGGATTTATTGTAAGCTCGTTGTTAGAAAAGGTAAAAGGTATGTGTAATTAAACATATACCACATTGTAAAAATACACACGATTTGATATATGAACGATTAAAATAAAGAAACCTCAATCGAAAAACCGGTATGTCCGGTTTGATACGACCGATTCCAAACCGGAGCGGCGTGTTATCATTTCCCTCCAATGATCTTGATGCCTCCTTATCTTTTCGTGACCTTCTTGCTTTATTTCTGCTAACTTGGCTCTTTCATAAATCTTGTACAAAGATTATAAGAGTTTTCCTATGATCTTGAGGCTCATTTCTGACCTTCTTGGCTCTTCTATACGTCTGAGAGTCGACTTGGTGGTTTAGGGATTTTCTTGCACACCTAAAACTGGTCAATACGCCGTATTCAATGCAGTTAATACGGCGTATTGATGGGGTTTCCTTGTTTATTAGTTGAATGTTCAATTATCATTAATGACCATACATTGTCATTAATTCTGCATTTATCTTCCATCAATCATCATTAAATGCCATTCTACTTTCCATATGGGGTATTTCATGGAGTAATGACTACGATTTTCATTAATTGCAAGATCTTTGACTGCTGACGGTGGTTATCTGTGAAGTGTCGGCATGGATACGCCGTATCTTTTTTGCTGGATACGGCGTATTGAGGTAAAACCTATTAGTTCTTCTTCGATGACCAAAGTATTATATACGGCGTATCGTTGATGTGGATACGGCGTATTCTTCAAAGTCAGGAAATGGTCTTTTAGTTCATTAAGTCTTGGATACAGCGTATGCTTCTAGAATGATATGCCGTATAGGATGTCAGCATCAATATACTTTTCTTGAACTCTTTGTTTATGCTCCAATATGCGTGCCTTTTATACAAACTTCACAAAGTACTCCATAATTACTGCAAATAATAAATATAAGCAATTAAGTACTAATTCTTGCAATAATTATATAAAAGTGTGTAAAAATAGATGGGATAAATGATAGTAAAATATGACGTTATTTGATGATATCAAGGTGCGACGTCAAAGAACAAAGTACAAGTCATAGAAAACGACCTCAAAAAGAGACGTTTTAAAATAAATTTCACATTCGATGCATTAAAATATCAGAGTTTCGAACAAATAGGTCCCAAACAGTTTTCAAAGTAACACAAGTGTTTGAACATAACATAAGGTTTTAGATAAAGTTTTTATCAAATGTATGAAGTGTAAAGTCTCCAAAGTATATAACCGTGCGGCTTCCCTCCGAGCAAAATACATGAAAACCCTAGATAAAACATGCTAAAAAGTCAACAAAATTGTTGAGTGAATTCATAGGTTTATGTAATGGACAATCAAGTTTTTAGAGTTATAGTAATAATTGCAACGAATACAATCATCATATAAATAGATATTATTGCATCTAAGCTCATGGCACTCAAAACTGACAGTATATATCAATAATGATATATAGGATAATAATGGCCCCATGTAGGCAATTGCCATATACTTAGAGTTACAAATATAATGCGTTTGGTTACCTATCTGGCTAACACAAACGGGATTCGTCAATCCCGATAAGCTTATCCACAATATTCGCGTTCACACACAAGTGATTAATGGTCCATGATGTGGGGGGAGTTATGGCATGAAGGGACTTAGACACAAGCAATAATATATTCATGAAAGCATACAACTTTGAAATTTATTTGTCCGCAAGTAAATGTTTTAGCATGTATCTCACCCCAAAGAGTTTATAAAACAATTAAATAAAGTTGGGGCTATGAACTCACGAGAAATATTTTTAGAAGTTCGCATATAGTACTACTAATTCATAACACCATAATAAAATAATTTATAAGACAATAGTAAAGCATTTCATACGATAAAGATCATGCGTTTCACCCCAAAACGTATAAAATATTTAAAAAGAGGGGCCGTGAACTCACATTAACAAGTAAGGTGTGAGTACAAAAAGGAGCACAAAAAGTATCGCTAAAAGCAACCCTCAAACGTAAACCTCATTTGATGCATCCTTGACCTTCAATAGTGTATTTTCGAGGTAACCTGCCTTCATGATCGATGGCGAAAAAAAATACTAGCCTAAACTCATTCGCCATTTTTGTAATTTTATAACCTCTTTAATTAATCTTATGAAAACGGCCTTAGACAAAATATATTTAAAGTGCATTTGTTGATATATTTGTTGGCGAACAGTGCCCGGGATATTTATAAGCTGAAAGCACGAGAGGGAGAGTGCCAAATGAATGTAAGATTGACATGTATATAGCCATGTAAACTGACGTGGCAAATGAAGACATGGTTAATTTGTTACATAAAGATACACAACTTATTAGTCACTCTTTTTTTAACATTCAACTAACATGAAAGTGATAAGAGCAATATGTAACTCATCATAGTAGCAGTTGAGCTACATTTAACATCATTAAACATGGATTAATATTTTAGTTATCTTTTGTTTGAAAGATGAACCATTAAACTAATGGATTGTGTGTATTCGAGCGCGTGAGGCGTGACGTGGAGACATTGGCAATCCTCATGTTTTAAGAGCCATGGTGAGTCGTAGCGTTTTTTTACGTGATTTAAAGCGGCACAAAATATACAAATATTTATAAATTTATATATTTATATCATATTTTAAATATATTAAGTTTACAAAAAATGTCATGTTTACAATATTAACCTTAATATTTAAAATTAATATACAACATTCTTAGCTTGTTTGTGACATTTGCGTAGTGTGGATATATATATATATATATATATATA
>BQNB010013246.1:43301-75657 GCA_026074375.1 Tanacetum coccineum | reverse complement strand
AAATTAAGCTTAATCATGTTTTAATGTTACTACAATATGCTCTTATAACCTGTATTTCTTAGATAAGCTTTCTCAAAAGCTTATCTAAGCTTTATTGTTTCATTAATCCATTCTTAAATCACCTCAGCTTAACTTGGAAGATAAGCCAAACCTAGATGGGCTTATGGACACCACTGGCTCATCTTTGATAAGCTGGAGCTTTTGTAGATAAGCTCTATGAGCATATGATCCCCGTTTGAGCAAGGAAATTTGTGAGTTATACTTTCTATTTCATATTTTAGCTTAAATTTATGCATTAGCTTATTTTATGCTTAATAGTTGTTTAATTGTGCTTATTTTTGCGAAATCTCTCTTATAATTGCTTAATGTTATTAGTTTAGAAGCTTAGATAATCTGTTTTAAAATTTCATATTGTTTTCATATCAAACTGTAAAAAAATCCAAAAAATTAGCTTATAGCTTTAGCTTATTAATAGTGCTTATTAGTAGTTTCTTAATGTTGAATAGTGCTTATATCATTAGTTAGTCATTTGTTTTCATAAATCAAAGCTTAATGCAATCTGTTTTTAAGTTTAAGAGATTTTTGAAATTTTAAAGTAGTGTTTGGTTTAAGAAAATTTTCATAAGAAAAACTCTCTTAGTGCACTTTTTCTTTCTCAAATCTAACTTTAATTCATCATTTATCAGTATTGGATCATGTTTTACCAAGTTTAATTCAAGTTTCAAGAAGATCTTAGATTTTTATATCATATTTTCAAATCTGTGGAAATTTCAAGTTTCAAATCTGTTTAACCTTTGATTTTAAGATTCAAGGTGTTAAGTTATGTTTTCAAGTTCATAATGCATTCTATATTAAGTTTAGAATTTGGTCACTAAGCTTCTAGTACTGTTTTATTGATTTCCAAGTTTTATCAAATTCTGGTTTAGTATGCTAGTCATTTAGTCTAAAAGCCCTTTTTGATCAATCAATTTAGTTAGATTAAGTTTGATTTTAGGTCTAAAATTAATATTATTAAGCTTATTAGATATTAAGCCTGATCTGTTTTTACCTTTTGAGTTTTCACATTAACTTTTAGTAGCTTAATATTGGGGCTGCATCTTGCTATTCTTAAACTTCAAAAAAGTCAAAAATATAAGTTTAGTCTGTCGCTTTTTAAATCCTATTTCTAGCTTATTTTCCTATCTAATTTTCTTATTTCTAGCTTATGTGTGTTCCTCTGGTGGCAACTTTAATCTGTCTTCAACTTTTAGACTTTAGTTTTAGCTTATTGAGTCTTAATTTTAAGCTTAAAAAGTGTCATTTTCCTTCAAAAAGCCAAATACAACTAGTGTAGTTTGTGATCTTTTCAATTTAATACGTAATAATATCAAAGTATAAGGAAATTTACTAAAAATCCTTTGAGGACAAAGGTAGTAGGAAAAATCTTACAAAAATACTACACGTTTTAACCGGTAAGTGATTACCGGGTCATTTTCCTAAAGATTTATGAAATTGAGACCTCATTTGTTATTTGGACAATGACTTGAATTGGTTCGAAGAAGATTCGTTTTCTAAAATCCTAATAGTGAGCAAATTAAAGGACAATTAAACCTAACTTTAATAACGGGAAATTAAATTTTAACTAAAAATAATTTGATTTTCTTATTAGTTTAATGAGTCAAAACAGTTTTAGCTTATTTTGTCAAAAACTTAATAGGCAAATCTGTCACTTTTTCTTTAGCTTATTTCTAGCTTATCTATTAAGTTTTAGCAATAAGTCCTTTTATTAAATTAGCTTAATTTAGCTTATAGAATAGCTTTTTAAAAGAAAATTTCAAAAATAAAAAAATTGTTTTTCCAAAAAGGAAGACCACAGGACTCGAACCTGTGACCTCTCCTTCACACACACAACACACTTACCACTGCGCCCTGTGGTCTTTTTCATAAGACCTCTACACCATTAATTATTTATACTAGTTTAATGTTTTGCTTATAAAGCTTATTAGCTTATTTTTACAGCTTATCCTTATGGCTTATTTGCTAGTTTTATTTTTCCTAAATTAGTTTTAGTCTTAAATATTTTCAGTCATTTTTCTAGATTTTTTTATAATTATTTTAATATTTTTAATGTTTAATTTAGATTAAAAGTGTTTTTAAATCATAATAAATTAAATAAAAATCAAAAAAATATAATTCTTTTTTCTAAAATTATTTTTAGTCATTTAGGCTTTATAAAAAATAAAAAAATTGTATTAGGGTTAAATTTTAATAATTTAGGTTTTTAGTCGCGTTTTTTATTCCCGTTAACATTTTCGTACTTAAATCCTTATTTGCTTTATTTGTTAGCTTGCCTTTATTTGATTTTGTATTTTTAGAAATAGGAACCAAATCCAAATCTTTTATGATAATCAAGCTCGATTCTCGACATAAACGTGAATTTCCATTCACCTCTCACCGAGGAGAATGATACCCGTGTTGATTACTTATTATCCTTTCCTAAGGATAATTTGTAAGATACTTAGCTTACGTATATGTATTTTATAAATATTATATACATTTGAGGGTTATTTGTTTGATACGTGTTATAAGTAGTCTTATCAGTAAGCCTCTTACTAGATCTTTTCGTGCAAGATCATTTATGGTACCGAAGTTCAAATGGTTTAACCGACGATGCCACAACCATGATTTGTTCTTGGAGGCTTTTGACAATAAGCAAATTGGAGAGGACTTCATTATGTCTTCAACAGAGATAGTATACAAATTTGAGCCACGAGACCCTTTAAGTAACTCCACACCATCTACATCTTAAACATAACACGTATGTTTTCTGAATGCAACTTTAAGATCTGAATCATAAAATTGACCTACAGAAAAGAGATTGTGTCCAAGTCCTTCCACATAATATACCCTGGATATCACACTATCACCAATCATGTAATCTCCATAACCCATGATAGCACCAAAATGACCATTCTCGAATTTGACTATCCCGATGAACTTTTACATGAAATTCATGAGCCGTGAGCGATTCCCCGTCATATGTTTTGAGCACCCTAAGTCCAAATACCAAAGGACGATCTGTACGACCTGCATTTGAAAAAAAACAAAAATGGAGAGTTTGGTATGATGGATTCCCAATTTCTGTTGGGGTCCTGTTGGTTAGCAGAAACAGTTGTATATTGCACATAATCACCAATTGACTATGTCTCAGCTGTAGTGGGAATGCCATTGGAAATTGTCTGTTTTTGTTTATTTTTACGTTTGTACCTAGTTAATGGTTTTTGAGAAGTGTTACTAAATCTCTCAGTGATCACAATTTCAATAGAACTAACGTGTTCAAGCTGCTTTAAAGGCACTACTTTAGATTTAGAAAAACCTAGTTAAAGGGCACTGTTCTCCTAAACTGAATTTTGTAGGATATTGAATATCATCACACAATCGAATGGTTAGTGGATTAGTCGAATGCTAGAGACAGAAACAAAGAAAATGCAAACTCCTCTAGAGAGTGAAAGTATGTGTGTAAAAAATAACTAACCACCTCTTCCATAAGATGGAAGAGGATTATATATGTTTACAAAAACCGGCCCAAAGGCCTAATAGATGGGCTTACACGTTGGGATTAATACCTGGCCCATTACCGAATGTTATTGATGTCAGTCAATAATATACGTAATAATATTCAAAGTATATGATATTCCAAAACTACCCTTGAGGACTAAGGTAGTAGGAAAAATCTTACAAAAATACTATACGTTTTAACCGGTAAGTGATTACCGGGTCGTTTTCCCAAAGATTTATGAAATTGAGACCACGTTTGTTATTTGGACAATGATTTGAATTGGTTTGAAGATGTTTTGTTTTCTAAAATCCTAATAGTGAGCAAATTAAGAGACAATTAAACCTAACTATAAGAAATCAATACGGAAAAGTAAATTTTAACTAAAAACGCAAAACATGAATCCTAAATGGGACCTAAAACCCCTAAATTATTAAAATTAAGCCTAAAATGATCTTTTTGGTTTTTATAAGACTTAATTGACTAAAAAGCTAAAACAAAGAAAACTAGACTAAAAACGAAGGAGATTTGAGCTTGAAAATACTAAAAACGTGAACGGGAATGAATCTCGTTCTTTAAAAAATGAAATTTTGCAATTTAAACCCTACGGAAGCAAAACTAATTTTGCTTAGCACGTGTGATCTTAATAGAATCATACAATTCCTTGTAATGCTGCTTAACTTTTGCATTTTCTGCCCAAAAAAGCTTATTTTGTTCTTGTAGGGTGGTAACTTTTTAGTTAATTGGATGATCTGAAAATCTAAGGCCCTGAAATCAAGAGTACGGTCTGCTTCACTACGGGTCTCTTTCAATTGAGAGATTTGCATTCTCAATTTTTTGATGGCGTTGTCCTTTCCTTGAATGGAAGCTTTCATTTTTTTGATTACAAAGACTGAGTCAAAATCAGGAGTATCTCGAGCGGGTGGAGATGGGTTGTTTCCAAAACTTTCTTTAAGGTTTTGATACTTTAACTGTAAATTTAAGTGATTAACCTCAAGATTGGAAAAACGTTTTACTAATTCAGTATGATCAGCTTTTTGAAACCCTTATTTCGTAAATTGAAAGCTCTGCTTCAAGTTCTAGACAACGTGTTTGAACAATAGTGCGGGCTTCATGCATTTCAGTAAATCTAGATACAGTATGCTCAGAATTCGTTGCAATATAAAACACTTCTTTGGACAAGCAATCAGCAATTAAATTATCATTTTGCATATAAGAAGACGATTTTCGCTCAATCTCATCATACTTCCCATTTACAACATTTTGGTCAACTTCAGCTTCCAACTCTTCAAAAATGTCTTTCATTTCTTTAATTTCTTTAGTTTAAAGCCTTTTGAATTCCCTAAAATGTTCTTTAAGTGTTTTGAAAAATGGAATTGACTCGGTGGGTATCATAACTTGTTTGTTCAAAACCACCTTCACTTCAGTGGAGCCATGTTGGTGTATCTCTTCTTTTATAGGTTTTCAAATTTGAAAAAGTTGTATAAGTGCAAAAATATTAATTTTCACTTGACTTTTTGTTAGAAGCACCTTGGGGACAAGCGTTGCAGGTGTATTTGGAGGATACATCGTCAACGCTTTGATTGGTCGTGAAGCTGTGGTCTGCTAGTTGAGAGCTTCTGCTTTCATCTTGATGAGATCATTGGACCAAAATATTTACTCGGGGGTCAATTGTTTTTGTGGTGTGGAAAGTCGCTTAAAAATTCTCTTTCGACGTAATAATGTGGTGCAATCTAACTTTCATTTTACACACTATGGGTCTTTAATTTTGTCATTCACTTTTCTTCATATGTATTTTAAAAACTATCTATAGGGATCCTCTGAGTTGTGCTTCTATGATCGAGGACAAGATTGGTTTTGATAATTCAAGGAACATTATTAGGGTTGGCTTGAACTTTGCTTTGCAGGGTGGCCATAAAGGGGTTCTTGTAACCAATAGCTACCTTATTCAGTTCATCATAATAGGGCTTTGGTTTACACAACATGTGAACTGTTTGAAGAGACTGGTCTTGTTTGTATAATTTATCCTTGACATTTTCTTTTAAAGCTTTCATGTCCAAAAATTCTTCAAGGTATTTGTTTTCTTTCTGTTTAAACTCCTTTTTCAAAGACGTAACTTCTTCTACCATTGACTTGTTATGGTTGATGGTAGAAGCAAGTTGCATTTTTACAGAATGAAGTTCCTTTTTCAAATTTTCTTCCTTAATATTATGGTCAGTGATAACTATTCTTAATTGTTCATCAATCTTTTGTTCTCTTTCTGTTAATTCAAACCTGACCCGTCTTTCATACATTTCAACTTGTTCCTTATATGTTGCAAGTTTAGCAATTAATGATTTATCAACTACAGTGTTCTGTGTTGTTCCAGAGACATATTGGGCAGGCTGTTCATGCATCTCATTTAATTCAATCATGATGCATATTTGGAACAGAAGATAAATTAACTTTGTACAAATGGCACTGAGTTGTCCTTTACATACCTAATCATACGGAATCATATTAACTATCATCGTATACTCAGCATGAGGGTAACAATGTAGTTTGGTTGTACATCGTCATGCATCTCGTGTTCTTCATGATGTTCACAAACAGAATCATGATAGTGATCATGGTCGTGTACCTTAGATAGAATGTCTGGATCATAAGACGGACTGGCTTCATCATAAGCAGGATATACGGATGATAGATTAGCCATGAACATAGTCTGTGCCGTGGGAGCCTCATCAACATCAGAATCAAAAGCATCATAGTCTTCAGCTTGAAACACATTATCCACATTGAGTGCTAAGTCCTGAACAGGTTGCTGATCCACATCTTCATCAACAGCGTTGTCTTGTCCACCTACAATAAATAGTAACTTCTCTTCATCCAATGCCACCCCATTCTCCTGAGCTTGCATCAGCAACATCTTGTCTTTGAAGTATTCTGAGTTTTGTGGTCGCTTGGGCTGAGTGCAGTTCCTTGCTATGTGGCCTATACCATTGCTGTTGTAGCTTTTTTATACATGAATAGTAAATACGAATTTTGGGGGAAAAAAGAAAAATAAAAGAAATAAAAGCCTAATTAAACTAGGACTCTAATTATGAATTATCTAGGATTATTCAAGGGGCTTATAAATACAAAAAAAATAAAATCCCAAACCCCCCTATTGATTGTTCGGCCGATCCTAAGAGAAAAAGAAGGAGAAAAAAATTTAGGGTTTTGATTTTGTGAAGGAAACAAGTTTTAAGGTATGTTTAGTTTTTCTTAATTAGTTTAATCATTGATTTAATTCATGTAACAAGAGTTATGGTGGATCTAGGGTTTCATAATATTCTGTAAATTAAAGTTTATAATCTAATTAGAGTTCTTAGTAATCAATTAGATGCAAGTTGGTGTAATCATTAGGGTTTAGATCGCGTTAGAACTTGATTTAGGTTTGAGCAGAATTTAGGGCTGTGTTGTTTCCTGAATATCTAGAGGTTAGAAGTATGAATTGATATGATTCTGGTGCCTATGATGAAGCTCAGCGAGTCTAGTTTCCATAAAATCTGGCCTCGAAAGTTTTTAAGGTCGGTAAGTCATTCAAATGTTAGTTACAAGAAAGGTTGTTAAAGCAGTAAATTCGGGTCAGATTTAGGTCAGATTACGAGGTGTAAAACCCCCCACTTAATATTCGAATTAGGATTAGCCAACCAACAGAAGTTTAGTTCTATGTGTCTATTAAAAATCCCCCAAAGGAGAGCTTCTGATTTGGAGTCTAAGTATGGTTTTTAGTTCCAAATGTTTTAGTGTTCGTTCAGATCTGAAACAGAGTAGTTAAAAGTTTGATTTTATTTGGGGGATTAATTTCATATATCACCCTACTTTAAACATTAATTTCATATATACCCAAAGTGCAACCCATGAATGCATAATGTACAATGTTTTTAAAGCATGTTTGGGTATATACGAAATTTCCATTTCTAAGAAGGGGAAATATGAAATTGCCCCTTATTTAGGGCACTTAAGAGGGGAAATAAATTAGTGGAAAAATCATGGAGATAGTAAACTCATGATATTGAACCGGTGATTTTTGGTAAAATTTATAAAGGTCATTAGGTGTGGTTTAGAAAATGGTAAAGTGACACTAAAATTCTGCGTTTTTAGGTAAATTGTTAAACATTAAAAAAGTGTGTAAACGAATTGGTAAATGTTGGGCATGGTGTTAGGGTAACCCATGAGGGTAAATAAACACCTTAGAAATCCATCATATGATTGTTACATGTGCTTAAGCTTTTGGCTTAGTAGCGTGTAACACGTGTTATTTTGTTGTTTAGCTTTGTGCGAGGATTTTGGGAATTGCTTTAGCACCAGGTGAGTTTCATAGCCCATTTTTCTTATGTTTTCTTAGGATGAAAATGATGCTATGAGTTAAATGTTTTAGTTACTGTGATAATGTGTTTTAAATGAGGCATGGGCTATACGAGACTATTGTATGTTATGTGCTACTTGCTAATATGATATGGATTGTTGTGCTTAAGCGTGACTGCCTCACGGCATTGATGGATTGTTAGAAGTGAGCGTGATCGTCTCATTGTTGTGGATTGTTAATAGTGAGCATGATCGTCTCATTGTTGTGGATTGTTAATAGTGAGCGTGATCGTCTCATTGTTGTGGATAGGGATATGTTTGTGATGTTTGAGCGTGAGCGTCTCAATGTGGGTTGATGTGATTGCATGTTAGCTTGTATGATAGTTTGTTGTATGTTTTACTATGCTATGTTTTATTTATCACAGTGATTTCAAAGCGAGTTATTGGCGTGTCTTAAACCTATGACTCTCACCAACATTTTGTTTTTATAATCACAGTAATTTATTTAAATCTTGTATTGGTGTCGTAAAACCTATGACTCTCACCAACCATTGTGTTGACGTTTAAGCATCATTTTTGTTAGGATCTCAGATTTGATGATTACAAAATTACATATGCATAAATGAAGACGAATGAAACAACAAGGGATTAATATGACACTTTGGTATTCTACATATGGAAGAATTAAAAGTTGGAAGATTTCCATGAAGATAGGCATTGAAAAGTCAAAGAATATCAAAGATAAATGAAGGTTTTAATTAGTTTTAATTAGCTTCCTAATATAATTAAATAGCTTCCTTTGTAAGCCTTAATATCCCTCTATATAAAGGGTATTAGGGTGAATAGTTTTAGGTATCCATCATAGTTAGAACTCTCCAATGAGAGTCTAATAGAAGAACACACGTGTGTGTATATGAGTTAGCATAGTAATAGATGAATGATCAACATCTATATGTATTAGTTAGTTTATGAATAAAAACCTTGTTCATAACATTGATTATGTTCTTTAGTATTCCGCTGCGTGTTATTTAATCATTGTTATTAACATCCTAGATGAGCAAATCGATTCTTACAAGTGGTATCAGAGCTTGTGAGAAACTCTGAGTAAGAAGAACAAACAAAAACCAGTTATACTTCATCATCCTACAAAACTAATCATGCCTAGATCACAAGATGAAATTCCACCACCACCACCACCCTCAACATCACAAACACCAACAACACAACAAACTCCTCACACAGTTTCGACCATCAAACTTCCTATTCTCAAAAAGGGAGAATATGATATATGGGCCATGAAAATGGAACATTATTTGGCCCATACAGACTATCCAATCTGGGAAGTTATACAAAGTGGGAATGGTCCTGTATCAATCACTACAGATACACAAGGTCAAATCAAGGTTCTGCCTCCAAGGACTGCAGAAGAGATCCTAGCCAGAGAAAGGGAAAGAAAAGCTAGGACCACTTTGCTTATGGCTTTAACAGACGATCATCTTGCTAAATTTCATAAGATGACTGATGCAAAAGAGATGTGGGATGTCATCAAATCCAGATTTGGTGGAAATGACGAATCAAAGAAGATGCAGAAGTATATCTTAAAGCAACAGTTTGAAGGATTCTCTGTATCAAACTCAGAAGGGCTTCATAAAGGCTATGATAGGTTCCAAAATCTTCTGAGTCAATTAGAAGATTTCATGTAGCAGGTGTACCACTGAGGATGCAAATCAAAAATTCCTTAGATCTCTACCTTCTGCCTGGTCTCAAGTTTCCTTAATCATGAGGACCAAGCCAGGAGTGGACAGTCTCAGCTTTGATGATCTGTATAATAATCTAAGAGTCTTTGAGAATGATGTAAAAGGCCCTACTGCATCATCCTCTAGCACGCAAAATGTGGCATTTGTCTCTGAGAACACAAGCAGTACTAATGATGTTAGTACCGCTTATAGTGTTTCCAATACTTCTGGTCAAAACTCACAGTATGAACAAACTTCATCATACTCCTTACTTGCAAATCAATCCAGTTGCCCTCAATTGGATCATGAGGACTTGGAACAGCTTGATGAATTTGACCTAGAAGAAATGGACTTGAAATGGCAGGTGGCCATGATTTCGATGAGAATGAAAAAAATATACAAAAAGACTGGTAGAAATCTACAATTTGATGCAAAGGAACTAGTTGGTTTTGATAAAACCAAAGTCGAATGCTACAATTGCCACAAGACAGGCCATTTTGCTAGAGAGTGTAGAACCAAGGGAAATCAAGATAGTAGGAGGAGAGATGCTTGGAACTCTGGAAATAAGGATGGGAGAAGATCTGGTAAGCAGGAAGACTCTAAAGCATTGGTGACCATTGATGGAGAAGGTGTAGATTGGACCAGTCACTCAGAAGAAGAAGAAGATTATGCTTTGATGGCTTGCAACAGCTCAGGCTCAGACACAGAGGTAACTTCCTGTTCAAATGAGTGTAAAGAGTCTTATGCTAAACTTAAAAAACTGTATGATGCACAAAGAGAACAACTAAGTGATGCAAGCATAGAAATAAAGGCATATACTCAAGGTCTAAAGAAAGTTGAAGCACAATTAGTTGCTCATCAACAAGGTTAACTTTGGTATGAAGAAAAGATAAGGTTTATGAAAATAGACTTAGATGATAAAACTGATGTACTAACATACCATAAGAAATTGTTGGCAGAAGCTCAAAAAGAAAAAGAAGATTTAAAAGCTAAAGTAGAAAAATGGCACAACTCTTCTAAAAATCTTGGTAAACTGCTAAATACCCAAATGAGTGCTAATGATAAATTTGGGCTTGGGTATGGGGATCACAGATATGATGGTATTTTGAGCTATGAAAATGAAGTTTTACAAAGTGTTTTTATGAATAAGGAGAGTGAGTTAGAAAAACAACCTTTGTATGATAGGTTTGTTACAGTAGGAGGAATGCATGTTGTACCCCCACCCATGACAGGGAATTACATGCCAACTGGACCCAATATAGAAGTAGATTACTCACAATTTACATATGGTCCAAATCAGACTCAACCTAGTGAATCTGAAACCAGTGAAATTGATACCTGTGAATCTAACATTAGTTCAGAACCACCTGAATTAGTGTCTGAACCAGTTGTCAATGAATCTAATGTAGAATGTAAACCTAAGGTTTGGTCTGATGCTCCTATCATTGAGGAGTATGAATCAGATAATGAAGATGAGTATGTGTCTCTACCAACAAAAGAACAGGAAACACCTAGTTTTGATAACCAGCAAGTAAAATCTCCTAGGGAAACGGTTAAGAATCATTTCACACATAGTAAAAATCCTAAAGTTGACAAGAAAGAGTTGGGGTATGGGTTTGCTGCAAGAGCATGTTTTGTATGTGGTAGTTTTAGTCATCTAATTAGAGATTGTGATTTCCATAAAAAGAGGATGACTAAACAAGCTGGGTTAAACAATAGCATGAGAATGAAGTCTAGTCAAAGCGAGATAAGGCCAATTTGGAACAATGTGCAAAGAGTAAATTATCAAAACCAATTTGTTCCTACAGCAGTACTAACTAGAACTGGTAAAATTCCAGTTAATACTACTAGAGCTAGCGGTACTAAAAATGTTAGTACTGTTAGGCATAGTTTTAACAGACATGCAGTACTAACTAATGCTGCTATGAAAGTTAATACAGTTAAGCCTATTGTGAATAGAGTTAGACCTACAACTGTTTTTCATAAAACTCATTCACCATTTTCAAAGCCTTTTAATAAAACAACAACACTTAGAACAAATTTTTCAAAACAAAAGTTTAATACTGTTAAGCTGTATGCAGTTAGTGTTGTTAGGGGAAAAAGGGAAACTACTGTTAAGCCCTCAGCAGGTTGTAATTGGAGACCAAAAATACACCACTACTGGCAAAATGTCTCCAAATACAATGGTGGATCCAGTCTTAGAAATTGTTTCACTTTTAAAGATCCACTAGGCAGACTCAAGCCTAAACAGGCTTGGGTCCCTAAGAGAATCTAATCTCTTTTATTTGATGTGCAGGATTATCCACATAGAGCTTTACAGAACAAAGGAATAGTTGATAGTGGATGTTCCAGGCACATGACTAGAAACAAGGCCTACCTTGCTGAATATCAAGACTTTAATGGTGGCCCTGTTGCTTTTGGAGGTAGTAAAGGTTACATAACTGGTAAAGGTAAAATAAAAACAGGAAAGTTAGATTTTGAGGATATGTGCATTGTGAAAGAACTTCAGCATTTTAATCTCTTTTCTGTGTCACAAATGTGTGACAAAAAGAACAAGGTTCTGTTTACTGACTCTGAATGTCTTGTTTTGTCTCCTGAATTTAAGTTACCTGATGAAAATCAAGTATTACTTAGAATCCCTAGACAAAACAATATGTACAGTTTCAATTTAGAGAACATTGTTCCTTCAGGAGGTTTAGCTTGTTTAATTGCAAAGGCCACAATTGATGAATCTAACAAATGGCATAGGAGGTTGGGTCATGTTAACTTTAAAAACTTAAACAAACTTGTGAAGGGAAACCTTGTAAGAGGTTTACCTTCAAAGATTTTTCAAAATGACCACACTTGTGTTGCTTGTCAGAAAGGAAAGCAACACAAGGCCTCCTGTAAGGCCAAATCAGTGAGCTCTATTAGTCACTCCTTACAGCTTCTTCATATGGATTTGTTTGGACCTACATCTGTAAGGAGCTTAAACCATAAGACTTATTGCCTGGTTATCACTGATGATTTTAGCAGGTTTAGTTGGGTGTTCTTCTTAAGAACTAAGGATGAAACTAGTGGAATCCTTAAGGACTTTATAAGACAAATAGAGAACCAATTAAATCAAAAAGTTAAAACTATTAGATGTGATAATGGTACAGAATTCAAGAACAGGGATTTTATTGAATTCTGTGGGTCAAAAGGGATCAAGAGGGAGTACAGTAATGCCAGAACTCCACAACAAAATGGAGTTGCTGAAAGAAAGAACATGACCCTTATTGAGGCTGCTAGGACTATGCTAGCAGATTCATTTTTACCTAACACTTTTTGGGCTGAAGCAGTTAGTACTGCTTGTTATGTTCTTAATAGGGTATTAGTGACCAAGCCTCATAACAAGACACCTTATGAACTTGTAACTGGTAAAATACCAATCATAAGCTACATAAGACCTTTTGGGTGCCATGTGACCATCTTGAATACCATTGACCATCTGGGCAAGTTTGATGGGAAAACCTGGCTGTTTGATCTTGATTATTTAACTGATTCAATGAATTATCAACCAGTAAGATCAGAAAATCAAGCTAACAAACATGCAGGTCCACAAGAAGATACTCACAATGCAGGTACAAAAGATACTATTGATGCAGGTGATTCTGAAAAAGAAGATGAATCTGCTCAGGACTACTTTGTACTGCCTATATGGTCTTCTTATTCTTCAACAGTTAAGAGATCAATAGAAAAGGATGCAGGTGAAACACCTAACACACATCCTGATTTAAAGACAGATGAGAATCCAGTAGATAAGGAGGATCAAGTCTTTTTGGATGAACTTGAAAGACTTAAGAGGCAAGAAAAGGATGCTAATGATGCAACTGAAGTTCTTAGGAAGGAGTTTGCCCAAGAAACTGAGGATTTACTTTTACAAGCAGGAGCTGCTAAAACTAGCAGTACTAACATAGTTAATACTGCTAGCACACCAGATAGTACTCACAGTCCTTATATAGAACCATCCTTCTTTAATCCAACCAATCCTGACCAAGATGACACAGAAATACCTGCACTTGAGGACATTTATCAAAATCCTACTGATGGTATTTTTACAAATTCATCTTATGATGATGAGGGCGCAGTGGCTGAATTCACAAAATTAGAACCTGTTATGAATGTCAGTCCTATTCCCACATCAAGGATTAACTCTATTCATCCTTCAACTTTAATTCTTGGAGATCCACAATCAGCAGTTCAAACAAGAAGTAAAGTGACTAAAAGTTATGGAGCCCATGCTTTTGTCAGTTAGATTCAAAAGCAAAGGGGGGGGGGGGGGGGGAGAAATAATCAACAAGGACTTCCATCATTGTTTATTACTTGTTTCTTGTCTCAAAAGAACCCAAGAAAATCTTCTAAATGCACTTAAGATAAAAGTTGGGTAGATGCTATGCAGGAAGAATTGTTGCATTTCAAGATTCAAAAAGTTTAGATTCTTGTAGATTTGCCTTATGGGAAGAAGGCAATTGGAACCAAATGGGTTTATAGAAATAAGAAGGATGAGAGAGGAGTTGTGGTTAGAAATAAAGCAAGGTTAGTTGCTCAGGGACATAGGCAAGAGGAAGGGATAGATTATGATGAGGTTTTTGCTCCTGTGGCCAGGATTGAAGCCATTAGGATCTTTTTAGCCTTTGCTTCTTACATGGGATTCATAGTCTATCAGATGGATGTGAGAAATGTGCCTTCCTTATGGCAAATGATGAGAGTCTATGTGTCTCAAACACCAGGTTTATTAGATCCAAAATAATCCTTAGAAGGTCTACAAAAGTAGTGAAAGCTCTCTAATGGTTACACAGCTCCTAGAGCCTGGAATGCTCACTTTATCTACTTTCTTGGTTAAAGAAATGTATCATAATAAAGGAACTATTGACAAGACTTCACTTCAATAAAAGGACAGAAACATGATATTCCAAATAAGATAAGTTTAAGTGTGATGAGTATAATATATGGTTCTACAAAGAAATCTTGATGTGATGAATTTGAGGCATTAATGAAGAGTAGAGATTTCAGATGAGAATTCTATGTGATAGCCCACCATCTTCCTGGATTACAAGTTCAAACATAAATAGATGGTATCTTTATAAGTCAGGATAAGTATGTTGTAGAAATCCGAAGAAGTTTGACTTTGTCCAATGTCAAGACTGCTATACAACAATTGAACCATCTAAGCCTTTAGTCATGGATAAGGAAGCCCAGATTGGATGTACATCTTTATAGATCCATTGATTAGGTTCTTTAATGTGTACTTGACCTGCTTCTAGCCTGATATAATGTTTGTAGTCCTTGCTTGTTCTATAGGATTCAGGTCACACCAAAGACCTCACCATCTAAGTGCTGTAAAAGAATCTTTAGGTTATCATAAAGGGGCAAACCCAAATTGGGCCTTTGGTATCCTAGAGTGTCCTCATTTGACTTGGAAGCCTACTCAGATAGTGATTATGCTGGAGCAAATCTTGACAGGAAATCCACAACAGGAGGTTGTCAATTTCTGGCAGAGACTTCTTTCTGTCAATGCAAAAAGCAACCATTGTGGCTTACTTCTACTAAGAGCAGAATATGTTGCAGTCAGGCAAAATGTTGTGGCAATATTAAGGATACAAAATCAAATGTTAGACTAGGGGTTTCAATTTCATGAACACAAAAGATCTATCAATTGATAATGAAAGTACAATATGCATTGTCAAGAATCCAGTATATCACTCCAAAACAAAGCATATTGCCATTAGGTCATCTACTCAATAAGGATGCTTATAGAAGAATCTTATATACAGTTGCTTAAAATCCACCTGATGATAAGTAGTTGTATCTTCTTCAACCAAGGCAATTATGTTAGTAGGTTCCAGTTCTTATTGTTACTATTGGATGACAATCCATAAGCTGCATTAGTTTAAGGGGAGCATATGATATGTTGTATAGTTTGTATGAAGTGTTAGGCTTTTTTTTGTGCAGAAGCCATATTTTAACCATCATTGATGAATTTCAAGAAATAAATGGTTTTCAAGAGTCATTAGGAGAGATAAAGACGTATTGAAAGTAATAGTTTTGCCAAACTGCTTATTTTTTTGTTTGGCACAAGTTTAGTACCGACAGTGCAAAGTAGTACCGTTGGGCAAAGATAGTACCAACTATAAGACGTTGAAGAAAATACCGTCAAGGGTACAAAGTGAAATTGAAACGGTTTTCATTGATTTAGTCTGTCTAAACCTATATAAACCCTAACTCAATTTGCACAGTTTAGTAACGTAATCACACTCAAATACTTTCTTCAAATACAAGCCCTAATCTCTCTCTTACTGACGATCACTACTTCAACCACAATGGCTGTTTCTTGCATCGTGCCATAAGCACAATATGATCACTTATTTAGAGAAGACTGAAGGGAATGCGAAGTTTCATAAAGTTATTGATTTTCTTGCACGAAGCTCCATTCATCATGCTCTCACTGTAAGTCCAGTAGTCTCTACTATATTTGTTGAACATTTTTGGATGTCTGCTTAAATCCCGAAAATAATCAACAATTAAGGTTACATACTGCCAAAGTAGCTGCAAGCCTGTGTCATCACTGAAAGCTTCAATAAGGGAAGTGACTTCTATTTTGAAGATGCCTGAGGATAATTCCTCTAACCTAATCTTCTATAGTCTGATGCTAACAGCTCATTGGGTTAAGAAGGGGGGATTAAACTGTTTCTAAACATTTAACAAAGTATTGTTTCACCCTAATTGGAGTTTCTATTTCTACAATAATCAATTTGTATTTAGCTCAAAAACACCTCTGGGTATCAAATTCCACTAACATTGTCACTGAAGTTTAATCTATCATTTCCTTAACATCTAATCAGAAATATAATTTTTCTAAATAATTAATGATGGTAGCTTAGACATTTAGATGCAAAGAAGAAGTTTTAGTAATGTATCCACGTTTTATTTACAATCTTTTGGATAAATAGCTAAGTGAAGTACCAGTAACCTTTAGTATCATTTTCCTATAAAATCATTGACAAGATAAAGTTTTCCCCTTTATGTTAAAAAGGGTAACATTTTTCAGGAAAAGTCACCACTTTATCTTGCTTTCCTATGTAGGTACAATCTACTGAGGGCTGAGGGTGCTACATCAAAAGACCATCAGAACCACAACCTATCATCCCTCTCACTCCTCACCCCAAGTAAAGCCAATATGAGCCTCAGATCTGAACCTATCACTAGACTTTCACATACTCCTCATATTCCTGATTTCATTCCAGAAGTTTCTGGTGGGAATTATGGAGGTCAGTCATCCAGTGATAAATCCCTTTCAGGGAATGAGGGTGACATGACACTTCAAAGTGTCTATGATCTTTGTATTTCTTTGTGTACACAGGTTACAGATCAAGCAAAGGAAATTAAACACTTGAAGGCACAGATCAAGAAGCTCAAGAAGCAAGCCAAACCTGTTATTACACACCACAAAGCTTGGATGAAGAGTGTCTCCTTGAAGCAAAGATTGGCAGGAAAGAAATCCTTGAAGTTAAACTAGATGCAAAAGGAGTATGTATCCAAATAGGGGAGGAAGTCTGTCAAAGTTGAACCTTCGGTCCATAAAGATCCATTGTTTGATGATGAGCTCATTGATGAGATGAAATAGAAAAAAAGGACACTGAGGATGCTCAAGATGTAGGGAGGATAAGAAATGGAGTGAATGCAGAGAAAAAGGGTACTGAAGATGCAGTTAGTACTGAAGATGTAGTTAGTATTGACAAAGAAAAAGTTAGTACTGACAGATCAAAAGTTAGTATTGACAGATCAAAAGATAGTACCGATAAGGAGGAAGAAGGTACCGACATAAGAGATAGTACCGATAAGGAGAAAGAGGGTACCGACAAGGAGAAAGAAGGTACCGACAAGGACAAAGATAGTACCGTTAGCCTAGATGAAGGTACTGATGATCGAACTGAAGCAAGAAGTGCTACTCCAACCACTCCAACAACTACTCCTACAATGTTTGGAGATGATGAAACTATTGCTCAGGTTCTTCTCAACATGAGCCAAGCCAAAGCAGTTTCAAGAGAAAAGGAGAAAGGAGTTGAGCTTAAGGATGTTGAAGAGACTGAGAGACCTAGGCCTACTTCAACTAGATCACTATTGACTTTAAAGCCTCTTCCAAAGATTGATCCAAAAGATAAAGGGAAAAAGAAAATTGAAGAGGAAGATGAGTCTGATACTGAATCTGAGGATATTCCTGAAGCTGAAAAGAAGTTTAAGCAACTTGCTAGGGATGAAGAGATGGCTAGAAAGTTGCAAGAGGATTGGGAAACAGAAGAAGAAAGAAAAAGATTAGCTGAGGAAGAAGCTACAAAGACTGCTCTTTCAGATGAATATGACTTCATTCAAGCAAGAATTAAAGCTGATAGACTTCTTGCTCTAAGACTTCAAGATGAAGAGAGAGAGCAGTTCACTGTAGAAGAAAGAGCAAAGTTCCTTCATGATACAATTGCAGCTCAAAGAGATTCTTACAGAACAGAGCTATTGCAATAAAAAAACAAACCTCCTACAAGAACTCAGTTAAGGAATCAGATGATGACTTATTTAAAGCATGTTGGAAACAAGAAACACTCAGACCTGAAGAGCAAAACTTTTGAAGAAATACAAGCTTTGTATGAGAAAGTGAAGAGGTTTGATGAAAGTTTCACTGCTGTTGGTTCCACTAAGGATGAGAGAAGGATTAAGGAGATGAATGAAGGAGTAAAAGACACTGATCAGAAGAGATTAAAGGAAGAAGACATAGCAAAGGTACCTGCTAAGGTAGAAGTGACAGAGCAGGGTACAAAGAAGAGAAAAGGGGGTCATATCAAAATGATTGCAAGGAAAAAGCCAAGAAAACAGTCAGATGATGACAGTGATGATGAACATAGAAAATGCCTAAAGGTTGTTACATTGAAGGTACCTTAGAAATGAGTATAATTAGAAAAAAATCTGTCATTGCTAGATTAGACAAGGTATCATCACCAGATGGAGACTATCTTGTTATATACAGAGCCAATGGGAACTTCAGGGCATTCAACTATCTGATGGAGGTACTTCATATATTTGATAGGCAAGATTTATTTCACTTGTATGAATTGATGATGGAGCAGTACTCAGAAATTACATTAGAAGGATTTGAGTTGATTCTTTAGGGGAGACTATGAAGAATACGGAGGAATCCACAACTAAAGAAAATGATCCAAAATGATATCTGGAGTAATCAACAAGAAGGAAGATTATCACTTGGAGATTGTATAAAGCTTGTGTGAGTTTTGCAATCTGGAGCTTGAAGATGGAATAGTCCATTCAAAATTTAGTTGAAAGAAGATATCCTTTTTCAAAGGAGTTATTGCAAAGAATGCTTGATCTGGATTAGAAGTTGAAAGATAACGTATTGATGCCCATTATTTTCTAAGATTCATTAAGAAACATATAGAGAAGAGTGATGTTGTGAATGACTTAAGAAGGGTTTTGAGTGTTCAAACCTCACCACACAACAAATGTCATCAGTTCACCATGCTTAACAGCATAAGACAAGGCTATTCCAAAAGCAAGACGCTTTTGTAAAGACTTCTCAATCTCGTTCATTTGTTGACAATTACCTAAAATTGTAGTGTTTCAACACACCTTGCTTCATGTGAAGAGTTTGCTAGTCAAGATCAGAACAAATCTTGTAAAGAACTACTGCCAAATCTGTTAGATAGTCAGCAAGTTTGCTAAAAACTATATGTTTTATCAATGCACCATGTTTATGGCAAAGAAGACATTGGTGATTGCAGTTATAACACACGTAAAAAATATATATAAAATACATAATATCTAAAAGAGATTAAGCATAATTACAATCCTGATAAAATTCACTCTCAAAAATATATATACATATAATATAAAAATACGTAAATTTAAACGGCCAGTATGATCACCCGGTCGTTATCCCCAATACTAGTGCAATTGAAACCACGTTGGATCGGATCCTGATTTGAATGAAGCAAAGATATTTTATTTTGGTTTCTAGACATAAAAGCCCTAATTTTTCACTTTTAATTTAACTCTTAATTAAACTAATTAAAAATTAAACTAATTAAAAACTAATAAGCTTAATTACGGACTTAACTAATGGACTAAAGGTGCAAAAATCTAAGGGATCAACGGGGAAACTAACAGACTAACGGAGGGTTAACTTAGAAAACTACTAAATTCGAAAGTTACACTTTCGACCCTGAGAATCTACCACCTATCCACAAACTAGGACCAAATTAAGGCGAGATTTGGAAAATCTTTAAATTTGAAAAACTCAAAGACGCAAAGTTGTAAAAGAAGCTATTGGGAACAACTTTAACAAAAAGCACTATAGTTTGAAACTCAAAGATCACTCTAAAAGAGCTTCCTAAATAACTGTTTACAAGAAACTAGGGGTTGGGGCTATGTTTTTACCAATAACATCTCTAATAAACTCAAATTAAGCTTATTGTGAAAAAGAAAAGAGTTTCTAGGAAGCTATGAAGTCTTAATCTAAGAATGCAAAAGAAACCAAATCTTAAACTACTCTTATATACCACTGAAATTTGATCAGAAATAAGCCAAACTCAGGAAATAAGCAAAGAAACCACTCTACAAATACACTAGAGAACTATCCCAATAACTGAGAACTAGACTTTGAAACTTTAAGGACTTACAAAACTACTATATATAAATCCTCAAAAAAGCTATAAATTTCTAAACTTAAAGCTGAATTAACAAATTTAGACTTCACTTAGTTCCTACTGTTTTTGAATTTTCAGGTTTTTAGACTTTTGACAGCTAAATTAAACAAGTAAATAAGCTAGAAATTTCAAATTAAGACATTAAAACCGTATTAAGTGTGTCATATTAAAACTTAATCCTACTTAGAATTAAATAAGCAAAATCTAAAATACTTATCTTAAAATAAAGCTAAGCAACACAGCAGTACTAACTGAGGTTAGTACTGCTAGTGTGAAAATTCAGCAGTACTTTGAGAGTACTGCTGATGTGATTTGATGTTTAAAAACGTAATAAGTAATGAAATAAGCTAGAGAACTAAAACTAAATGAATAATAA
Organism: Tanacetum coccineum; assembly: GCA_026074375.1. Taxonomy (NCBI): domain Eukaryota; kingdom Viridiplantae; phylum Streptophyta; class Magnoliopsida; order Asterales; family Asteraceae; genus Tanacetum; species Tanacetum coccineum. The sequence continues at coordinate 54,951 of BQNB010013246.1, read as the reverse complement.
GCTAAAGCTAATCTTAATCCTACTGAAATGTAAGCTAACAGTATTAACTTGTGAAGGCAGTACTAACTTTTTAGTTAGTAATGGTAGAGTAAAGAGCCAGCAGTACTAACTTAGGTTAGTACTGCCAGTGCAATTTTGAGACTGTACTAAACCAAACACCCCTTTACCATTTTGACAGGATTTAGAAAAGCTTTTTAAGAGAAATTTGATGCACAAAAACTAATACTAAATAAAAACTAGCTTAAAACAAACTTAATAATCATGATTAAACAACTGAATAAGCCTTAGTCTAAGATCTAAACTATTTAAACTAATATTTTTTGCGGAGAGGATTATTAGAGTTTTTAGTGACAGAAAATTGAAACTAATGATTTATAATCTATATAAGCATAAACAGATTAGGACAAACAACTAATAATGCCACTAGAAAGATATTTAAATTAAACACTAATAAGCAAAGAGGATAAGCAAATAAACAGATCTAGACATAGCAAGCAATATTTTCATTATTTAAAACTAGAATTTAAATGAAAATGAAAGAGAAACTTAAAACTCACCTCTAACTAAACAAGAGGACCAATTAAGGCATCTACAATCTCCTTAGCTTATTAATAAGCTAAGGTATAAGTCCTTGGGATCTCTTCCAAGTTAAGATCCCCTTCCAAAAGCTCAAATTCAATAAAATCCCCAAATAGATTAACTGTTTTAAGGTTAGATATGATTAAAACTGAATTCAAACAGCTCAATTTCATCTTATAGACTGAAAGACTTATAATGAACTTATTACTTAATTGAAACAAATTTTGCTTAATTAAGATAGCATGATGACTTAAATTAAGACTTAGAAAATGAGAATAAAACACTAAAGACTGATTTACATAATTAAAGAAGCTGATTATAATTACTTGAAAAAGTAAAATTAACATAAAAACACGAATTTAAGCTTAGACTAAATTACTAAAAAATAGATAAAGAGAAAAGACATAAAATAAAAAAAACGGATCCCAATGTGTGTGTGAGAATGAGGGCCATTTTATAGTGCCAAAGCTGAGCTTCAGTCCTCTTTAAGCCTGCTCGTCTCAAAATTTTAAACTCTGCCATTCATTGGCTTTAATCCAATTGAGCTTCTATTGTTGGCGCCGTTGGATTGATTTGTGGACACACTGCGGATAGCCAGGCTGTCATTCTTTGATGCGACGTTGTGTATAGCGTCTTGTGAGTACATTAGCACAAAATCCCACATCAATTTGTGCATTCACCATGGCTAACTGGGCATTCTTATTCCTTGGATTGACCAACAGTAGATGGGGAATGAATTCTACTGCCAAGGTGTACTTAATCCTCGAATTGTCCTTATTTAAACCTAATTTCTTTTGCCCCTTGAAGTAAAAGTGGAGGGTGAATTGGGGAAGATGAAGAACATGAATGGAATTACCCGCCTTTTTAAACTGATTTCCGGGGTAAAATTTATTTGACCTTGCCCTCTGTCAATTTCAGACCCTTTCTTTGTTTGTATCCATTTCTAGTATAAATAACTTGGAAATTACAAGATTAGGATCCTCACGTCGGATGTTTTAAAAGGATTTTAAAGCTAAGATTGGATCTTTGGCTTCGGCTTTGTACTCTTCTGATTCCTCGTGTCCTGTCTTGCACACTTTAAGCTATTTTCTTTGATTTTAGACTTTATCCCATACCTGCATACACAAAACACAAATACCCGCCATAATTTTGCTATTTTTTGGCTTGTTTGGGTTTTAATTGGGTTTTTTTTAGGCATAAATAGATATGTGTATTCTACACTTATCAATTGGCTAGTCCAAAAGCAAACGGTATTTGGTAAAGACAAATCAATTCCATTGATGGTTAACAGTTTTTACCAAAACTATATGCAATTAACTACCATATTTTTGAAATAAAGAGTTAACTATCCCAGAGCAAACGGCTACTGGTAAAGGAACATCAAGTCCCAATTTTTTATTATTTATATGGCTGGTAGTTTTGCCCCAAAAAACTAACAAGCCAACTAGTTGGATTTTGCTGAAAAGATGTTGCAGTGTTAGCTAAAAAGACAAAGATGCTGATAAATATGGAAAGTAGTTTAAAAGATCAAGATCAAGAGTGTTAGGTAGTGTATAAAAACATCCCCTCCAAGAAACTTAAGAAGATTAATCTAAAGAAACATGAAGTTAAAAGAGTTCAACAAACATGTTTAGGGGAGGATTGTTAGGAATTATTCATTCCTGACTTAGTACCGTTAGTGATAATACTTAGTACCGTTAGTGATAATACTTAGTACCGATAGTTATAGTTAGTTACTGACAAAACAAAGTCCTTCTTAAGTACGATCAAATTAGATAGAACCGCTAGTAGAAAATAGTTAGAACCGTTTAAGAACTATGTATAGAGATATGTATAGGAAAAGATATGTATTATCTTTTTATTCGTTTGTAAGCCTGTTTTAGGTTATCCTTGGTCTATAAAAAAAGGAAACCCAAAAGGCATAGTAAGTAGAGATATCAGTACAATATACAAAACTCATACAATCATATTACATATTTAGTAATCTATATCACTTTAACAGATTAATAAGAAATAAAAGTTTAGATTATTCTTGTTCTTCTTAATACTATTGTGTAGATTAGCATATACAATAAGTATTCAAAGATCCCAGTGTATCTATATGAGACAATTCACTGACTATGTAACTAATTGTATAAGCATATCTACACAATAGATTAAGAAGAACAATAGAATAAACTAAACTTTATTTCATTAAACTGTTAAAGAGATTATAGATTACTAACTATGAAATATGATTGTAGTGAGATGTATATGAACTGATAATCTCTAACTATGCCATTAGGTCCTTTTATAGAACCAAGATAAACCAAACAGCTTAACAAAACGCTAAAAGATAAACATAATCTTTTCCTATAATATCTCAAACATAATAACGGGTATTGTATTTTCTTGTGATTGAAGAAAATGGCACCAAAACGAACCATAAGGTCAACACCAGTCACACTAACTCCAAATGCAACAACCACCACAACTGTTACTGAGACACAAATTCAGGCCTTAATTGACCAAGGAGTTGCTGCTGCAATGGCTGAAGCAGAAGCAAGAAGAGTTAGGAATGGCTACGACAACAATGGTTCAAGACCAAGGCCAGCACAAGCTGTTTGCGAATGCTCTTACTCGGAATTCCTGAAATGCAAACCTTTAGACTTTAAAGGCACTGAGGGAGTCGTCGGACTCACTCGATGGTTTGAGAAAATGGAGTCTGTGTTTAGCATTAGCAATTGCACATCATCTTGTCAAGTCAAATTTGCAGCTTGCACTCTACAAGACGATGCTCTTACATGGTGGAATGCCCATTGATGTGATAGTTTTATATACCTAAAATATATATACTAATATAACTTTAAGAGTAATTAATAAAATTACCAAGTTACCCTTGATAAAATTCACTCTCAAAAATATATATAATATAATATATAATACGTATATTAAACCGGGCAAATATGATCACCCGGGTCGTTTCCCCAATGACTAGTGAAATTGAATCCTTGTTTAAGTCCGGATTATGATTTGAATAAGCAAATAGATGATTTGATGATCTATTACTACTAAAAAAAAAACAATTAAAATTTAATCAAAAACGCGAAACGGGACACTAAAACTAAGGCCAAAAACCTAAATTCTACAAAATTAAACCTAATTTTTATTTTTCTTTTTAAATGTATTCTAATTGACTAAAAACGAAGTTTAAAAAAAACTAGAACCAAAACGGAGTTAAAACGAGAGATAAAAATTAAAACCAAGAACGGGAACGAAAACCCGTTCTTTAAAAAGTGAATTTTTGCAAAACAGACCCTACGAAAGTGAAACTAATTTTCCTACAAACTTTATATTAAAAGAAAATTTTATAAAAAAGATTTTTATTTTTTTGATTATTTTTCTATTTTTTATGATTTTTTAAAGTTTTAAAAGAAAATAAAAGATTAAAAATACTAAACTTATAGTAAAAATTCTAGAAAAAAATTCAGAAAATAGCTTAAGCTATAAGGATCCCAGGAAAAATAAGCCCGAAGTTGTAGCTTATAAAATAAGCCACGAAATAAGCTTAACAACTTATATAGCTTATAAATAAGCTGTTACAGTGAATGAGCTTTTGGGCTTAATTTCACTTAACAACTTATAACAAGCTCATTTTAAGCTCAAATCCAAGAAGAAAAAGTGTTCTAAAAAGCTTATAAAGTGCTTAATCTAAAAATGAAGAGAAATAAAAGCTGGAAACAACTTAAAGCAACTTAAAATGTTAATGAAAAGGCTAAACTTAGCAAAAACACTTAAAGGTACAAAATCCAATTAAGCTAAAAAAACTCAATAAGCCAATTTGGACCTTAAGCTTTTGCTAGCTCATCAAACAACTAATAAGCAACCTATTTCAACCTTAAAATCTAGACCTATAAGCTAAGAACAAGATTTTGAAAGCTAACTTTAATACTGCTACTGTTTTTGGTGTTTTTATGAATTTTAATGACTTTAACAGCTAAATTAAGCTAGGTAAATAGCTAGTAAATGTAGATTAAGACTAAATCTATATTAAGCTATAACTAGACCTTAACCTACTTTAACCTAAAAACCTAAGACCTATTTATACTTAACTAAAAATTAGACTAAAAGTAACAGTACTAACTTTAAGTTAGTACTGGTGCACTTTGCACAAGTGCAATAACAAGAGTGCATGTTTCCTAAGGGAAATCCTGCACTTAAACACACTCAAATAGAGTGTATAAACAAGTTTCAACCAAGATCTAAGCCTTTGAGGGCTTAGATCAAATTTTGCACAAGTTAAATTCTAAGCAAAACAACCTAGTGCTGTCAAACTTAATATAAGCTCAAATTCTTTAAATTCTTAAATCTAATTCATGAAAACTCATTGCCTAATGTTTATAACTGGATTCAAAACTGTCTAAAAAGGGTTGCACAAAAATATTTGACTTTAGGAGGTCAAACAAGCTTATGCCAAACACCCCTTTAAGACTATGACAGTTATGAGTTAAAGCTTATATTGCAAATTTAATTAACAAGTGTTGAATACCAGATAAAAACTAGCTTAAAACAAACTTAATCTTCATGAATTAACAACTAAATAAGCCTTAATCTAAGATTTAAGCTAATTTACCTATTTTTTTGTTTTTAAAAGGTTTTTAAGATAATTTTATGAAAAACTATGATTCAAACTAAGAAAGTCAAAAACAGATGAACTATTGAGACTAATTAGCTAAATAAAACACAAATAAGCAACAATAAGCAAGCTTAATAAGCAAATAAGCAGATCTAAATATAGAAAGCAAGGAAATCACTATTTAAAGCTAGAATTAAAGGAAATGAAAGAGAACTTACAAACTCCTCTAGCTAAACAAGAGGTTCCCAAATAGGGCAGCTTCAAGCTCCCTAGCTTATTAGATAAGCTAGGGTAAAGTCCTTGGGATCTCTTCCAAGTTAAGATCCCCTTCCAAAAGCTCAATTCCAATAAGATCCATGATAAATGTAAGTTATACTGTTTTAAGGTTTAGAAAGGATTAAATCTGAATTGATTAAGCTCTATTTCAGCTTATAGACTGAAAGAGCTTATTAAGAGCTTATTAAGTTTGCTTATTAAGAGAGCTTATGAAAAAGAAACTTTGAGAGATTAAGAAAAACTGAATTTCATTAATAAAAAGCTTTCTTACAATACTTAAAAGGAAAATTACAAGATTAAAACAACATTAAGCTAGGAATTAAAATTTAAGCTACAACTAAATTAAGCTACGTGTAAAAAAAACTAGCTAGATGTGTGTGTGTGAAGAGTGAGGGCTATTTATAGCTGAACAAAGAAGATTCTAGCCCTCTTGCCTTGCTCTCCAAACTTTTAATCTCATCCAATCATTTCTTCAATCATTTGAGCTTCTATTGTGGCCGTTTGATCAAATTGTGGACACCTGAGGATTGCCAGCTTGGCATTCTTTGATGTGACGTTTGTGCTAGTTTTGTGAGTGTTTTAGCACAAAAACCCACATTCCATTGTGCTTTCTCCATTGCTACGTGGCATGAGCTTGATATAGGGATACTTAGAGCCTTGATTTGACTAATCTCTCCCTGCCATTTTGTAAACGATCACTTGAATTGACCTAAGCACCCTTTAATTTGGAAAACCCCCTTGATTTACCCTGGTGGTGATTTGTAGAAGACAATGAATAGTAAAAAGGGATTCGCGCGTTTTTTATAACTGAAAACGGGCAAAACAATTTTGAACTTTGGGTTAATTACACAAATGGTCCTTGTCTTTGTTTTTCCCCCTTTTTAGTTATAAAAGGACTTTGGACATAATCCCGTTTGGCCCTTGTGGTTTATATTAAAGGGAAGTGGGCTTTGTTTTGGGCTTTAGGATCCGGGTAAGGTTATTCAAGGGTTTTTCAGGCCCAATAAGCTCTCCTGGGTCCAATAAGGGAGGAGGGGACATTTTTGGATTTTTGTGAAAGTTGAGGGACCAAGGTGAAACATTTTGAGGATTTGTCCTTTTGTTGTTGACTTTGTTTGACCACTGTGACTGGACTTGACTGCGGGTTTGACTTTTCTGGCTTCGGTTTTGAATCCTTGGCTTCTTTTTGTACTCTTCTGATTCTCGTGCCCGTGTTTGCTCGTTTTTGACTGTTTTCTTGTGATTTTAGATATATCCGTACCTGCACACACAAAACACAAATACAAGCATAATTTTGCCATTTTTGGTCTGTTTTGGGTTTAATTGGGTTATTTTAGGTACAAACGGATATGTGTATTCTACACTTATCAAAATTCCCCAAACTAAACGATTGTGTGTCCTCACGCAATATCACATGCCTTATAACCAAATACCTTGAAACTTCCCCAAACTAAACCTTTGAAAAGTAGCAAAGATTTTTGTTGAGAGAGCTTCTCTAATCCCAGGGATCAAGCAGTTCGATTCTTTGCAATAACTTCTTAGAGAGAGGATATATTCTTTCAACTAACATATGAATAACAATCCCATCTTCAAGCTCCAGAATGCAAACTCCACAAGCTTCATACAATCTCTAAGTGATAATCTTCTAATCTTGTTGATTACTCCAAAAATCACTTTGATCATTTCTTCAGTTGAGGATTCCATCATTATCTTCAAGTCTCCCCAAAGAATCAACTCAAATCCTTCTAATGTAATTTCTAAGTATTGTTCCATCATTAATTCATACAAATGAAATAAATCCTGCCTATCAAATATATGAAGTACCTCCATCAGATAGTTGAATGCCCTGAAATTCCCATTGGCTCTGTATAAGACAAGATAGTCTCCATCTGGTGATGATACCTTATCCAATCTAGCAATGACAGATTTCTTCTCCATTATCTCACTATCTAAGGTACCCTCAAATGTAACAATCTTCAAGCATTTTCTATGTTCATCATCACTGTCATCATCTGATTGTTTTCTTAGCATTTTCCTTGCAATCATTTTGATATGACCACTCTTTCTTTTCTTAGTACCTTCTTCTTCTTTACCCCCCTCCTTGATACTTTCGTTCTTTGAAGAATCAATTCCTTTTTCATTCATCTCTTTTATCATTCTTTCATCTTCAGCAGACCTAATTGCAATGAAATCTTCATCTGACCTTTTTATCTTTTCATACAGAGCTTGTATTTCCTCAAACTTCTTGGTTTTCAAATGAGAGTGCTGGAAATTTCCTACATGCTTCAAGTAGGTCATCATTTGATTTCTTAATTGATTCTTTGTAGGTGGTTTATTCCTAATAGCTTCTGATCTTTGTTGAGCAAGAAATCTTCTTTGTGCAGCAATTGTGTCATGAAGGAATTTTGCTCTTTCTTCTACTGTGAATTGCTCTCTTTCTTGTTCTTGAAGCCTTTTAGCTAGAAGCCTATCAGCCTCAATTCTTGCCTTTATATCATCATAATTTCTTATGAGAGCATCATTTGTAGCTTCTTCTTCAGCTAATCTTTTCCTTTCTTCTTCTGTTTCCCAATCCTCTTGCAACTTTCTAGCCATCTCTTCATCACTAGCAAGTTGCTTAAACTTCTTTTCAGCTTCAGGAATACCCTCAGATTCAGTTTCAGACTCATCTTCCTCTTCAATTTTCTTCTTCCCTTTATCTTTTGGATCAATCTTTGGAAGAGGCTTTAATGTTAGTAATGATCTAGTTGAAGTAGGCCTAGGTCTCTCAGTCTCTTCAACATCCTTAAACTCTACTCTTTTCTCCTTTTCTCTTGAAACTACTTTAGCTTGGATCATGTTAAGAAGAACCTGAGCAATTATTTCATCATCTCCAAACATTTTAGAAGTAGGTGTTTGAGTAGTTTGAATAGTTTGAGTAGCTCTTCTTCCTTCAGTTTGATCATCAGTACCTTCATCTGTCCTTTCGGTACTATCTTTTTCCTTGTCAGTACTAACTTTGGATCCGTCAGTACTAACTTTTGGTGTGTCAGTACTAACTTTTTCTTGAGCAGTACTAAGTACATCTTCAGTACTAACTTTAGCATCAGCATTCTCCTTCTCTTCATTCACTACATCTCTTGATCTCCCCATATCTTGAGCATCTTCAGTCTCTATATAATCCAATGTATCTTCAGAAATTTCATCAAATAATAAATCTTTATGAACTAAAGGTTCACCTTTGGCAGACTTCCTCCCCTGATTGGATACATACTCTTTTTGCATCCAGGTTTTCTTTAAGGATCTCTTTCCTGCCAATCTTTGCTTTAAGGAAACACTCTTCATCCATGCTGTGTGGTGTGTGATAATAGGTTTGGCTTGCTTCTTGAGCTTCTTGATCTGTGCCTTCAAGCGCTGAATTTCCTTGGCTTAATCTGAAACCTTGTACACAAAGAGATACATAGATCATAGACACTTTAGAGTGTCATGTCACCCTCATTCCCTGAAAGGGATTTATCGCTAGATGAATGACCTCCTTGATTCCCATCAGAACTTTCTAGAATAGAATCAGTAATATATGGAGTAGGTGAAGGTCTTGGTGATGGGTCAGATGGAGGCTTAACATTTTCTTCACTTGGGTGAGGAGGAGAGGGTGTAGGTTGTGGTTCAAATGGTCTCTCTGAAGGAGCACCCTCATCCTTAGTAGATTGTACCAACATAGAAGCAAACAAAGGTGTGACTTTCCCTGAAAAATGTTTACCCTTTTTAACCATAAAGGAGAAAACTTTACTTGTCAAAGCATTTACAGGAAAATGATCTAAAGGTACTGGTACATTTATTACCTGTTTATCCAAAAAGATTGAAATAAAATGTGGATACATTACAAACTTCTTCTTTGCATCTAAATGTCTAAGCATACCATCAAAAATTAATTTAGAAAAATTATATTTCTGATTAGATGTTAAACAAATAACAGCAGTGGCAATGTTAGTGGGAATTTGATCCCAAGAGGTGCTTTTTGAGCTAATACAATGATTCATTGTATGAAATAGAAACCTCCATTGGGGTGAAAACAAAGCTTTGTTAAATGTTAACACAATTAAATCCCCCTCATAACCCATGAGTTGTATAACATCAAATATAGCCTGATTAGGGAGTGAATCTATCCATTTATGCCTAAAACAGCTACTTTGGCAGTAATATACCTGATATTGTTGATTATTTTGGATTTAGCAGACTGATAAGTGTAGAATACACATATCCATTTATGCCTAAGACAACCCAATTAAACCCAAAACAGTCTAAAAATGGCAAAAATATACTTGTATTTGTGTTTTGTGTGTGCAGGCACGGATATATCAAAAAAATCAAGAAAACAGTCAAAAACGGGCAAGCACGGACACGAGAATCAGAAGAGTACAAAAAGAAGCCAAAGATTCAAAGCCGAAGCCAAAAATGTCAAGCCCTCAGTAAAAATGGTCAAATCATGGTCAACTAAAGTCAACAAGACCCAAAAATATTCCATTTTCACCCTCAACTTTCAGGAAAGTCCATAAATGGTCCCTAATCCTAATTGGGCCTTAACCGGATCTATAAGCCCAAAATCATAGCCCAACTCTCTTTTATAAACAACCACAAGGACTACTCTTCCCATTTCTAAAAATCCTTTTACACTTAAATTGGACAAAGAATTAAGAGGGACCAAAAATGTCATTACCCCAAACTCTTATAACCGTTTTCACCCAAACTCAGTTAAAAACAAAAATGGCGCCATTCACTGTTCATCGTCGCCTACATTTCACCCCTCGGTAAGAACAAAGGGCTTTCCAAAATTAATGGGCAAGATAGGTAATTCAAGTGCTCATTTACAAGATAGCAAGGAGAAATTAGTCAAAACAAAGGGCTCTCACTAATCACTCAAGTGAGGATCACATGTCAGCAATGGTGAAAGCACAAGGGGCGTGGGTTTTTGCACTAAACTCACTCACACATCTAACACAATGTCACATCAATGGAATGACACGTTGGCGATCCTCAGATACACACAATTTGATCAAACGGCTCAAAATCATTTGGCAATGATTAGAAGAATCAAGGGTGCGGATTGAAGGCTAGGAGATGGATTTAGGATTTTCCTTAAAATGTTTTGTAAACTCTTTTCCATGTAATGTAATCAGTACTTTTTATTAATGAAATTTAGTTTAAATCATTCATAAGCTCTTTTTTCCTGTTATTCAAAAGCTGTCTAAATAAGCCAAAATGTCTCAATAAGCTAATAAGCTCTTTTAAGCTCTTTCAGTCTATAAGCTGAAATAGAGTTATTTGAATTCAGTATTAATCTTACCTAAACCTTAAATCAGTTTAAATCTATCATGGATCTTATTGGATTAGAGCTTTTGGAATGGGATCTTAACTTGGAAGAGATACCAAGGACTTATACCCTAGCTTATTAGTAAGCTAGGGAGCTTGTAGTTGCCATTTTTTGTTTCTTTTTGTTTAGCTAAAGGATCAAGTAAGTTTCTCTTTTCATTCTTCTCTAATTTCAGTTTAAATTGCTTAGTTATAGTTTATATGCTTAATGTTGCTTATTTGCTTATTCTCTTTGCTTATTAGTGCTTATTTTAGTTTAATTTAGCTTAATAATCATAGTTGTTTATCTGTTTTCAATTTTCTTAAGTTTAAATCATAGATTATCGTATATTTGTCTTAAAAACCTCTAAAAAAATACCAAAAAATAGTAAAATAGTTTAGATCTTAGATTAAGGCTTATTTAGTTGTTAAATCATGCTTATTAAAGTAGTTTTAATCTGTTAATTGTCTGGTAGTTAATACTTGTTCATTAAATTTCAACTTAAAAGCTTTTCTCAAAATCTGGCATAGTTTAAAAGGGGTGTTTGGTTTAGTGCACTCTTGAACTTTTACACTACCAGTACTAACCTCAGTTAGTACTGCTGAACCCTTTCACTACCAGTACTAACCATAAGTTAGTACTGTTAGCTTAGATTTTAGCTTGCCAAAATCAGTAGGATTAAGTTTAGTTATAGCTTATTATAAATTTAATTTTAGTTTTCATTTTTAGCTTATTTCATTGCTTATTCTGTTATCAAAAGTCATATTGCATCAGCAGTGCTTTCACTTGAAAGAACTGCTGAACTTTTACACTAGCAGTACTAACCTCAGTTAGTACTGCTGTGTTCTTAG
>BQNB010013246.1:32500-38505 GCA_026074375.1 Tanacetum coccineum | reverse complement strand
AAAGAGAATAATGTCTACTGCTTCACCGCAGTATAATGAAAAATGTTTAATAACCAGTAATGTTCAACAAAGTAGTGTGGAACATAAGATTTCTAAAATATATGACTACTATAACAGATACAGTATCACATAAAATGTATTTACTGTTGCACTAAGCTCATGACATTGAAGCTAATTTATGTAGCATATAATATGCCAAATGACTTTTTGCCCTATCGGTGTCTGACCAAGACACCAAATAAGATTCGACATGGTATATATCCGTTGTCCAGCAAACCGGCACAGTGAGCGCTACTCACCCGGATAGAGATAATTAGTCCCAATAGATCTATTTATAACACTCGCGCTCCCTTAACCGGTCCTCCAGTCAAGAACTTAACAGTTCATGATAGTTCGGGCAATGAGTGGTCTAATCGCTACTTAGGCAACACGTAAACAGGAAATGATAACCGAAAATACTTGTGTCCAATGAAGAAGTAACCATTGTATTCATAAACAGCTTTAAATACTTAAATTCCTAGGTAGAAGGAGTGTTATATAAACCAAGTAACCAAGTTTGTAAATGAGTATACGTATGAACATGTAAACAAGTTGTAATGAGCATGTATTCTCCCCCAAGATTTGTAAAGCAATGTAAAACAAGTAAAAGAGGGGCTATAAACTCACATCGATGATGAAGAACGATTGGCGGGAATGCGCATATTAAGCGCCAGACATAACGGAAAACTGGAACGGCTCGACCAAGAAGTTGCGGTTTATCTTAACGGTTATATCCTACTAGCCTAGGATAATGTACTTGGATTTTCCGATGAATGAGTACATCAACGCGACACGTTGATAAAAGATTTAGATTTAAAGTTGTAATAGTTTGGTGGTTGGTTAAACAAAATGAGTCATAAAGTAAACACAAAGTGCGTAATATATTTCGTATATATTACATAATGAAAATTTACCGAGTATATAATTCATACTGTGAATTACATAACAAGATACACAACCAAAAGAATAACTCAAAGCGTATATAATACATGACATGTGTTACATCTAAAAGGTGACAATTAAAATAAAATGGTCTAATTATATAATACTTTCCAAGTATTATATAAGAAAGATGATGAAATAAATGAAACTAATTAATTCGACACGCGCCCGGATATCCCCAAATGATTTAGTAGTAGGTTCCTTTATGAAAATAAATGTACGTTTTAAAGTTGTGGACTAGATTGATGAAATCTCTAAAATTATAGTTTACGTTTGATTATCGGGTCTTCACGATTTAATAATTCTTAAGACATTTTCAAGATAATAAATAAAGTAGATTTGTAACAATTAACTAAGCGTAGCAATTTATAAAAATCTCGGTATGACCTATTCGTTTATGTAACGTTTTCCATATTAACAAAAGTTAATTACTTTCCCTCAATTGAATCAATCCATGTTGCAAAACATTCACGTTTCAATATTTATCTAACTAGACTAATTAATTACTAAAAATAGACAAAACCAAACGCGCCCTATATGGGTTGTTTATATGCAAATCCAAACGCACCCGCAAGACTATGAAACACAAAACAAGGAAAATGAATATCATGTATGTTTAACCACAAAACCACCATTTAATCCGATTTCATATTTATAAAAACTTTCATTATGTTTATTAGTCGATTCTTTTATGAACCAAACGCCCCTTGTTGTGTTTATACTAAAACAAACGCACCCTATAGTGCTATACAGCCAACCAAACGCACCCTTTAGCTGTCGAGCAACACCAAACGCACCCTAATGGTAGTTACAGCAGCCAAACACACCCTTTCCTGCGAAGTAACAATACCAAACGCACTTTTTCGTGCTACACCACCAACCAAACGCACCCTATGGTTATTATGCACAGCCAAACGCACCCCTAGGCTGATCTGAAAACCAAGACGCACCCTTTGTGGTGCTTATGAGAAACCAGCCGCACCCTTTGGTGCTTGAAAACCAAACGCACCATTTTGCAAATAAAAAAACCAACGCACCCTTGCTAGTGCAACTAAACGAACGCACCCCTTTTGTTTCTATACACAGCCGCACGCACCCTTTTTGTATGTGTTATATCTGTGGTGGCAGGATGGGGGTGGTGCTGTGACGATGAGGAGGTGGTGATTGTGGTGTAGTGGGCCGGTTGTAGAGGGTGAGGTCGGCGGCGGCTGTCAACCCGGCTGTCCCCGCAGCCATCCCGACCCAGACCAACAAACAAACACCCCCGGCTGTTATGATACAAACCAAACGCACCCGCTTGGTGCAATATTATAAACCAAACCGCCCCTTGGGTGGTGGTTTTAAACCCGGACGCACCCCTTGATGACTGGAAAACACAAACCGAACGCACCCTTGGTGGTGTTATAAGAACCAAAACACACCCCTTGTGTGGCTGTCGATAATAAACGCACCCTCCGGGTGCTATACACCCGACCCGACGCACCCTCTCGGGGTTGTCACCACAAACCAACGCACCCTCGGTGCTAGTAAATGATGATGATGATGATGATGATGAAGATGGTGTATGATGATGGTGGTGGCAGCGGGTGGCGATGGTGGCGAGTGGCGGTGTGGAGTCGCGAGTGAGGGAGAGTGATGGTGGGGATCGGATAGATCGGGAGATGGGGAGGATTTTTGGTGTTGGCCGGAAAAGCTCGCCGGAAAAGTTTTCCGGCGGCTGTGGTGGTGGTCGCCGGCTGCTGGATATTTGGGAGGGAGAAGAGAGAGTGATGGGGTGTGTGTGTTATATAAAAGATGGAAATGAAATGAGAATTATATAAATTATATATATATTAAAACTTTATATCAAAAGTGGCAAGTTAACATAGTTTAGGGTCTAAAGTGTAATTTCTTTATTATAGTTTTGGTAAAAACGGTTCGGGACTCGTTTGAGCGACTTAACGGATGATTGAACGCGCGAAACTTGCGCCATTGCTTTTCGAATCATTTTTCTGATAAAAATGAGTATTTACACGATTTTATTTCATAATTGTTTCATAACATTTATTTAAATTTTTTGTTATTCATTTATATATTTTTCCGATAAACTTTATCCGTAAAAATGAATTTTTAACTTCAATAATTACGTTTTTAACAAACGTTTTCGATTAACAATATAATTAATTTATTAAATATTTTTATTTAATAAATTATGATAATTAAATATAAATTTAATTATTTTGGGTCGGGTGCGTTGTGCTCAAATTTTTTTTTGCGAGGACATTTCAGTCACCTTCTGACTGTTTTCGGATCTCGGTCAAAACTAAAAAGTTGTCAGGAATATCGTTTTACATCAAATTGCTTTAGAGTCCGAGTTGTGAAAACGTGCTTTAGATGGTCGTTCTTATAAGTCGAGCCAGACCCTAAAGGTCAACGATTGAAATCGTCATTCAAAAATTCAAAAATTCTCAGATGTTACACACCTTTTATAGGATGCTGACGTTTAAAAATTTAACACCTACTAGGATGACATTATTTGTTAAAGTTCGCAAGAAATTCGATTTTATATACGTTAAGGAGTTCGCTAAGAAAGTTGAGGGTCAGTATGTTGGAGTCGTTGAGTCGAAGGAATATGTGAGTAGTAGGAGACATGTTGATTGAGATAACGAGAGAGTGAGTTTTGTTGATGATTATGATCTTTAGCGGAGGAGTGGAGTTGAGTTGCGTAAGTGTGATTTGATCGTGTTTATGATTTGCAATTTTATATAAGTGACTGTAGTGTTTTCATTTTGATGATATGTTTAGTTTTTAATATTGTTAGTCGCTAATTATTTGTTATATGAAAATGTTGTAACAACATGGGCAAAAATCGGCAGATATATATGAGGTTTATTTGTTTCTACGACTTACTTACTATATATTCTTTGTTATTATAATTAGGTAAATATTGATTGAAATTTGATAAGGTTTATTTATATGGTTTTAGGTTGTGT
Organism: Tanacetum coccineum; assembly: GCA_026074375.1. Lineage (NCBI taxonomy): Eukaryota > Viridiplantae > Streptophyta > Magnoliopsida > Asterales > Asteraceae > Tanacetum > Tanacetum coccineum. Next base: position 34,552 of record BQNB010013246.1, on the reverse strand, counting down.
GGGCTTTCAAATCAGATGAAAAGTTGCTTATTTAGTTGCTTAAAAAGTGTAAAAGTCAGGTAATCTCTAATTTATTTTGTTGGCTTTCTGATCCTATTAGTCAACTCAGGTAATCCGTAATTTATTTTTTCCTGTTATGTTTTGTTAAAAAAAATTCAGGCTTTTCTCTCTCTAGAATTTCGCTAAAAGTGGTAATCCAACAAAAACGGTTTTTGTTTTGGGTGCATTTTTTTAGTATTTGCTTATTAATGTTGTTGCCTTAATAGATTGCTTAAATACGATTCTTTGCTTTAATGCGAAATTGTTCATGTGCTTTGAGACTTGCATTATGAATATCATAAATAAGCAAAAATGCTTGAATATGTTTTTCGATCTCTTTCCTATTATAAATATTTAGTTATATGAACTTATTATACTATGCCTTATCTAAATTTTTGATAACATTTTTGTGTGATTATTAGTGTTGGCGTTTGTGAAGTTGTTTAATGTTTAATGTTTTTTTTTCTAAACCATAGTTTATCAGGTGTGTCTTATATAATTGGTTTTCCTAATGATATTTGTATAGGGTCTGATGAAACTAAATCAATGATGTGTGGTTCTTCAACTGGTTATGCGCAAGATGATATTGACATTATTGATGTAGATGATTATTGGATTAATCGAAAAGGTAGTGTTTAGTATTTTTTTTTTGATCTATTTATCGTAGAATGCTAGTTTGGTAGTAAATTGATTGCATTCTTTTAGTCATGAACTGTCAAATAGATTATCTCTTCTTTTGTTTCATTGGTTAACCATCTTTTTACGATTAAAAAAACTCATGAAAGTTTAAAATTTTGATTCAAGTCGTCTTATAATGCTAATCTTAAACATACTGATGCAAAAGATTTCGAGATGAAAACATTCGAACAGGTTGCAAAAATAGCGATAACACGACCACCACTTACGATTACAACTTTATCAACTTTTCAATAGTTTTAGATTAATAGATATAGATTCCCGAGGGACAATTGGCCACTGATCCTAATGGTTATCGTCTTATTTAATGTTGGTCAATATTGGTGCAAATTTGTTAAATTCAAATGTGATTGTAATTATATTGAGTTCTTGAAACATATCTAAAACTTATTTGTTTATCAATTAAGTTTAATTTATAATAATGAGTACAAGTATGTCTCATCCAAAAGTTGATTGTAATTTTGTTAACTCTTTTAATCAAAGCTAAAAACATTATTTGTGGTTTTTAGGCTCCGCGGTAACGCGCGGCCGCCTAATACCTTATTGAGAAAACAAAACAAGATCGAGACATATATAGAAACAAGCAGGTTTTCTAATTACAAAATCGCCAGTTCATTAAATGTCATAAATTACAAGAATGATAATCGAATTTATTAAAAGGATTGTGTGAAAAAAACAACATTTTTCACAACCTGTATTTAGAGGTGTAAACGAGCCGACTCGAGCAGAGTACTGCCAAGCTCGCGCTCGAATCGAACACTAAAGATCGAGTTCGAAACTCGACTCGAGCTCGGTCGAGCTTTAATTTTAAGCTCGAGCTCGACTCGTCATATAAAACTTGAGCTCGAAGCCGACTTGGGCTCGATTATTTTCTAATTTAACTGACTCGAACTCGATGAATACTCGGCATATCAAGATTGGCTCGACTTGATTTTTATGAAACTTAAGTAAATATATGTATATAAAAGGGTAAAAGTGTGATTTAATTAAGCTCGACAAGGCTTGTGAGCTTCACGAGCCAAGTATTTTAGAGCTCGAAATCGACTCGAAAAAAACTCGAATAGCTCGAACTCGAGCTCGGCTCATTTAAATCGAGTCAATTTTGAGTAGTTTACGAGTCGGTCTCGAATAGCTCGCGAGTTGTCTCGTCTCGTTTACACCTCTACTTGTACTCATAGAAATGCTAATGGGTCACACTGGTGCACACTAAATGAAACCAACAAGTTGGTAATGAGAAAAAAGTGGCAAAATTAAATAATTATGAAGAGGAAATAATAATAAGGTAATATTCTCATATAAGGACAAAATGGTAATTAT
>BQNB010013246.1:0-30000 GCA_026074375.1 Tanacetum coccineum | reverse complement strand
TGTGGCTGAGAGTTTGAGGGTTGCAGCTTTTTTTAAGTTGTCAGTGATTGGGATTGGTTGGTTACTTTGAGTGTTGCGGATTATCCTTTCTTGACACAAGATGGTATTCTTTTTTCATATTTTATATGCGTAGTTATCTTTACATTGTTGTTTCATTAAACTGATTAGGTGATTTGAGGTCGCGGCTATTGTTATTACGTGCTTGGGTGAAATGGTTGTGACTAACAATTATGTGATTAGATAGTGGAAAACCGATTGTTCAAAGTTTTATGTGATTATGAGTATGTTTTTTTGAAACATACTCAACTACTTATGGATATTCTGACTTAGGACTTGCGTTGGAAGTTTGTGATTTTTATTTTTTAGGAAATCCAAACACAACAAACCCTTATGCAGACCCTTAGGGATAAAAACTAACTCACGTCCACCTATTAGTCCGCTTTGATAGCTAGAGCAAAGTTAAAAAAATGACAATTGGTGATCTATATTACAGTAGCGGGTTTGAGTAAATTTAAGATTTTGTTTAGTCTATAATGTATCATCATTTTATGCTATTCCTTTTTTCGGGAAAATGGTGACTTTGGATTCTCGGTTGATAATGGAGAACGAATGGGGAAAAGGGTTGTGTTTGTGAATCCCGCATCACTTCAAGGATTCAAGCCTCACGTTCTTTGCATATATAGCGTTACAAAAAGCGAGGTTAGGAACCAGTGCTCGAGGTTCGTGGATGACTTCAAAGGCATAGGATCAAAGGGATATTGTAGTACAAGTCTGTAAGAGGTGGGCTGAGACAACGGGAAAATGTTCCGAAGTTGTACCCATAGGAATAATGTTTGTGGTGTTATGCGGCCTGTTTTTTTATCTTGATGGAATCAGCCTTGCACGGATCCTAAGGTATATGTCTTTGTGGTTTGGTTATGATTGTATCATGGGTTATCTGTGTTAAGTTTTCTTGATCATGTATGAAAGTCGGATTTCCTATATGCTATAAGTATATGTGACTAACACCAGTATATAGGTATCCAATATAGTTGACCCTGTTTTCAGATGGAAGCTCGAGATTTTATCAAGCTCCTCGAAGACAAAACACAGGTGGAGTTGTAATAGCAGGTAACATGTTATTTCACGGTATTTTATGGCGTCTTTGGGTGTGGTACATGTATAACTAGGACGCGTTTTTCTGTTTTAGGCGAATAAATTATGCATATTTGTATTCTATGTGGTTGAGGTGACTGAAATATTTTTGACCCAAAAGTATATATGTTTTCGTTAGATAGGACATGTGTCTAATAAAATTTCTACTCTGGTCGTGTGCCAGTTTGTCGCGAAATTGGAAAGCATAAACCATTGATTTCATTTGATATATCTGAAGGTTGCTTTAAAAGCTTCTAATGTTAGGTGTTTTAGGCACAGACTTAATATGGATATCAGGTTGTTGTAGACTTAAGATATGTTAGGATCGGGTTACTACAAAAATAACCTTTCGAGTACATGGAGAAAAACTGTATTAATCCTCGCCGCAACACGCGGGTAATAAGCCATCTTGTTAAAACCATTTACAATTTGAGCTGTCACTTACGCCCAACTATATATACATAAAAAAATTATCACACAAAATTAACTGCTAACCGTCGTTGCTATGCACGATTAATCGTCTAGTATAATAAAAAAAGTGTACTTGTACTTAAAACTCTCGAAATGAGAAACACTTAATAAAAGTATTGTAATGTAGTTGTTTGTCGATATAAAATCTCGATGCTATCGACAAGAACTCTAGTCACTTGTTGAAAGTTAAAAATATTTCATTTATAATAACGTAATATTGTATAAAATTGAATCAATTTGCTAAACATATTAAGTTAATAAAAAAGTTTATATTAGAATTTTATCTTTCTTTCTTGTTTTTTCGTGATTTGTCTAGACTCCTGAATTGAAGTGCCCATCTTTGTTCTTTCTTTTGTTTTGTTCCACACCTTTAACATAGTGAACAACAATGCATATTAAAGCAGTTGTCTTTGTTTTTGTTCATTTATCAATTATTAATGCTTTTAGTCCATTTTGAAGACACTAAAGAAATAGTTGTTGAGTAATTATTGGTGTGGAGAAATGAAAGCAAGATACACATTTAAAATATTTTGTGATTGCATTTTATCAATCATCTCTTTTAGCTTATGCCTTAGCTCATCCACTTAACCACTAGTTTCCACTTTATATTGATAACCCGTAACCACAAGTCACTTGCTATTATGAATCACATGTTGTATTTTTTTTAAGTAATCATGGTTTCTAATTTCTTTTCTCGATTAATTCACAGTTTGAGCTCACGTCGCGCATGTTCAAACCAGATAAAACATTTTTTTTAATATGACAACTTTAGAGTTGCCTGCACCTAATATTTGAATCTAAAACGTCACACGTTTTAATGATATTAGTCACATCACCCCAGTTAAGCACATGTTGTATTGCTAACACATGTTTGTGTTAACTAACACATTCTTGACAATTCACGTATATATCATACATGAAACTATGTTTGTAATCGCAACCAGTATTTCGCGCATGCCGTTCTTAACCACCCCACAATATGCTTGGTTCATCCAATGTTTGACTTGTTAGAATGATGCCACCAATGTTTTCCCTTTATATTTCATCTTTTTTTCAGGATTAAAAGTGTAACACGTTCTTACATTTTATGTAACTCCACTTAATCAAAGATAGGCATAATTAAAAAAACACAAAAGTAAGAAGGGGTGGTGGATGTTTTTTAATGTTTAATCTTATCTATTATATAAAATTAAATCTTAGATTAATCCCCATCATTAGATCAAACTCAAATAGATGATGGAGATTTGTCCCTTGGTATGTGAGAGAAACTGATATGCAAATGAACTTTTCTCTATTTATTCATTAGTATTTCGATATTATAGAAGAACGTGATACAAGATTACATTACAGTACTAAACCAATAACAAGATACGGCCGTGATATAGTTGTTCACTCAAACAAATTGATTAAGATATTCCTCGATGGAAGTGTGTACTTGACATCCGGATAGAGCTCTGAAGCCTCAACACCAAATGAAGGTTCTATCTTGTTCAAGCAAATTATCCTAAGAGTTCTTAGACTTCGTAAGTATGCTTAGACTTCGTAAATGTGGTAAGCTTCTTCGGAGGTTGTGGTAGCTCCTTTGTCGCTTGGATGAAAGTAAGAGAGAACACCGTTAGCTCTCCCCGGGTTTTGAATTCGAGACCAACCTCCAACGTGAGAGTAATTATTAGTATATGCGAGAAATGTAGAGAGATAAGTGGAGAAAAGAGTTAGGCTTCGTTTATTTTTCAGAGGTTTTATCTCTTCATCTGCAAACCATGTCTGCAGAAGAAGAGATACATCTAAAGTCTTAATTTGCATGAAAAAGACGGTTTGTTTTTTGTTCTATTGAAGTACTTATTTCATTCATTTTTTTCTTTATCTTTTTCACTAGTGTTTAGAGGTGGCAAAACATTTTATTTTTTTACGTTTTCCTCTATTTTTTACGTTTTTCGTCCATTTTTTTTACGTATTGACCGTTTTTTTACATTTTCGTCTTTTTTACGTTTTCATCCGTTATTTAACGTTTTCGTGTTTTTTACGTATTTCTCCCTTTTTTTTACGTTTTGTACGTTTTTTACCTTTTCGTCTGTTTTGTTACGTTTTCGTCTGTTTATTTACGTTTTCGTCCATTATTTACGTTTTCGAACGTTTCTTACGTTTTCGTACGTTTATTACGTTTTCGTCAGTTTTTTACGTTTTCAGCTGTTTTTTTACGTTTTCGTACGATTTTTACGTTTTCGTCCGATTTCGTACGTTTTCTTACGTTTTCGTCTGTTTTTTACGTTTTCGTCAGTTTTTTACGTTTTGGTCTGTTTTTTACGTTTTTGTACATTTCTTACGTATTCGGCCGTTTTTGCACGTTTTCGTTTATTTTTTACGTTTGCGTCTGTTTCCGCACGTTTTCGTTTGTTTTTTTACGTTATCGTACGCTTCCGATGAAAGTGAACGAAAACGTTAAAAACGTACGAAAAACGTACGTAAACGTAAAAAACAGATGCAAACGTAAAAATGGACGAGAGCGTAAAAAAAGAACGAAAACATAAAAAAACGAACCAAAACGTAAAAAGACGAATGAAAACGTAAAAAAACAGACGAAAACAGACAAAAACCTACGAAAACGTTACCAAAACGCAAGAAAATGGACGAAAACGTAAAAAATGACAAAAACGTAAAAAGACGGATGAAAACGTAAAAAGACGGACGAAAACGTATAAAAACTGATAAAAACATACGAAGACGCAAAAAAATTAAAAATTGGGTGGTGGTGGTGGGAGGTGGTGTTGAAGAAGTGGAAAGAAGTGAAAGATTATGTCTGAAATATTGAAGTAAGAAGTGCTTTTTAGCACTTATGTCTGCAAAAAAACAAACACACTTCTTTGGTAACCTCTTCCATCCTACACACAAAAGAGGCAAGAAGTGCTTTTTTTAGAAAAACTAAAGAAACCTTAGTCTGGTTCGGAGTGTGTGTAAGCTTGTTCGTCCCTTGGAGCGGACCCCTTCTATATATACCACTCGGGCCTTACCTGGCGACACAAGAATTGTGGTCTCTGATAACGCGCATTGCGGCCCATGATATGGAAACTCAAAGTGTCGTTGCGAATCGTGAACGCATTCAAGGTGAGGAATACTTGTTGTTAATGATATTGTAATTATTTGTCATTATACTTTTCAAAATTATTGCTACGCTCATTGCATTCGGTTACAAAAAAGGGCGAATGCAGATATATCTTCTTCTTTCGGTTTGAATCGAAAAAAAGAATGTTTTATGTGGAAGCGATGATCTTTTGATTTTGTTGCTTTGCAGTGCGAAATGGAACGATGGCTGATTGCGAGATTTGGTTTGGCATCTTTTGTGATTGCTGATGGGGTAGGATTTAACCTAAGCCTGAGTGAACTCATGAAAAAAGGGGACATATAGCCGGTTAGGAGGAGAAAGTCAGGTGTCTTAGTCGTCATCTGGTACATGATTTGTAATAAGACACATCACGGCCCATGATATGGAAACTCAAATTGTCGTTATGAATATTGTTTGGACTCATGGTAAGGAATGCAATGGGTGCTATTAATAGTAGTGTACTTATTTGTCATTATACTTTTAAAAATTACTTTTAGGCTCATTTGTTGTGTTCACTAAAAAAAAGGGCTAATGCTGATATATCTTTTTCATCCGGTTTGAACCCAAGAAAAGGATGGCAGTCCTGTGTTTTATTTGGCAGTGATGATCTTTTGATTTTGTTGTTTTCTAGCGCAAAATGTAATGCTACCAGGTTGCGAGATCTTCTATGACTGTAGGTGGGACACAAATTAATTTGAGTCGAATTTCTCACATATAATTAATCAAGTATCTCACCCGTGTTGTCGTCAGATACACGGTCTGTTATAAGGCGTGTTACGACCCATGATATGGTTTTCGGAATGAAGGTGAGGAGTGTTTGTTGTTAATGGTATTATACTTATTTGTCATTATGCTTTTAAACGCTAGTGTTATGCTCCTTTGTCGTGTTCGCTCAAAAAGAAATGACTGGAATCGGAAAAAAGAATCCGGCTGAAGGACATCATACAAGAGGGACTTAAATGCCGTGATTACACGTTATATCCAACACCCGGTATGTAAAAAACCGTGTTATGGATATTGAAATCCTTGATTCCGATTTGTGAAGACAACTTTCTACTGATTGTTGATTAAATCAGGGTGGAAGCCAAGAACGTAAAAGCGAGTCGAATGGGTCAAATGTTATTAGTGTTTGTCTATGTCTCCCACTAGCAGCCCACCTCCTCCTGTTTGAAGAGTTGAGGAAAAAGAATCCAAGGTTCCACATAGTATTGAGATGGATGATTATGATGACGTTGATGGTCGACGACGAGGGCGGTTGTGATTTAATAAGAACTAAGATATCTTCCTCAAAAAGAAAACGGGCTTTATGACAGACTGAAAGAAGCGAGAGCGATGGCAACGATTATAGACGTGTTTCAGTTTTGCAAAACAAATGCATCGACCATTCTTTTATAGCTCTTCAAATTTAGATTATCAAAAAGCCAATATCGGTGATGAAACGTACTTATCCAAAAGAAAGAAGAGGAATAGAAGAGGATGTGGTGAAAGAACTTGCAAAAGATTATTAGGTTTGTCGTAGTATTGTACATGTTTTGCATAAACAAGACGGCTCAGATAAACATGAACTAAAACTACATGTTTGTTAGTCCCACTTGAATGGATCTTAAATTCCTTAGCTTGTGTAAGGTTTAGTTATGCAAGATAAATCCTACACAACTATGGTAAAAACTTTGTAAAATATATAAAAGATTATGCGGAATATAATCTTTGATCAATAAGAAGAATATGCAATAGAACAGTAATTCTAATGAACACACAGATTAACAAACAAAGCTTTAATATATTAATACGAATACTCTAACTAGTATTAGGGTTACAAAACCTTGAAGCTATAACGATATCAAAACAAAATATTTATAGATTATGATGATCAAACTCTATGCCCTAGGACCTCCTTTTATACACCAAGGAGTCCTAGTCGATTTACAATATATTCCTAAAACTTAGAATATTCTCAAAGATCTATTCTATAAATAACAATCCTTATCAACTAAGTAATCTTGATCTCCAATCAATCTTTATCTTTTCTCTAAGCAGTCTTAATCCTTTCTCTGATAGTAGAAAATCTTCTAGCAGTTGATTGATAGTTTTTTATACACTATATTATATTAATACACAAAAGTATAGAGAATAATTCCCAAAATAGCCCTCTAGGAAAATTCTTATACAAATATATAATAATAATAATATACGTATATTTAACCGGGAAGTATGCTTTCCCGGGTCGTTTCCCTAACGACTTGTGAAATTGAAACCACGCCTTAGTTTGGATTATGATTTGAATGATAGAAAAGATATTTTTGATTATCTATAACTACCAACTAAAAACACAATTAAAATAAGCACACAAAAGCAATTAAACACTTAAAACAATTAACGGGAAACAAATAAAACGCGACAAATAAGCAAGTACACTAAAATTAACTCCTAAAAATGCAAACTAAATTTCTAAACCTAAAATAAGACAAAAGAAAATTTTAGGAAAAAGAAGAATATTTTTTTTGATTATTTTTGAATTTATTATGAATTAAAAACTATTTTAATCTAATTAAATCCTAGAAAATAGCAAATTACGTCCTAAAAATTCTAAAAAATGATTTTTAAACTTAGAAAAGTATAAAATATCATAAAAACTCAAAAAAATATTTTTAACTATTATTAAAATTAAAATCTTATTTTTAAAATTAAAAATAAAAGCTCAAAAATGAAAATTAAAATCTAAAAGTGTTGAAAAGGAATTTTTTTCTATGTAACTAAAAAAGTTTTATTCTAATGCTAAATAGGCTAATTTTTTGTATTTTTAAAAGTTATTTTTGTATTTTTTTTATTGATTTTCTAAATTTTAAATCAACAAAAAATCCTAGAAATTAATAAAATAAAGGGGAAATGTGAAAAATTCAAGAAAAGTCTAAAATGAAACAAGGTTTACTAGAAAAATAAAAGAAGCAGCTCAGCTTATCAAATAAGCTGTGAAAGTAGCTTATTAGGCTACGGCTTATAATGAAAAAGGAAAATTAAAATGTGTACAAGTATTAAATGTGTTGCAAGTTTGTTGGTTCGAGCTATTTGTAGCAAGTGGTAAACGTGTGTGTTGTGTGCTTGAGGTCTCGGGTTCAAAACTGGCAACACCCCATTTTTTGCATTTTTTTTTATTTTTTGAAAACCAAAAACTAAATTTGTAGAAGAGGCTTTTTTAAGCAACTTTAATAAAAGCAACACAAACTGAAACTAAAAAATAAGCTCTCAAGAGCTTGAAGGTCTGATTACAAGAAAGGAGCTTTTGAGCTTCTCAAAAGCTTGATTTTGACTAAATCCTTGTCCACAAAGCTCAAAATTAAGCTTAAAATCAAAAGTAAAAGCTACTACTGAAAGCTTAGGATGTCTACAAGCTAGAAATGAAAAGCTAAAAGGAATAAAAACACTAGAAGCTAGCTAAATCTACTAATCAAATTAGCAAACTCAGTGATTAACTCAAAAAGCTCAAAGAACACTATAAGCTAAAATGTATAATAAGCTATACTAAACCCTGAGCTTTTGAAAACTTATTAACCAATAAATAAGCTAAAAATCCAACTCATAAAAACATATGCTATAAGCTAGAAATCTAAAATTTAGAATCCAATTTTACTAATTACAGTTTTTGGAATTTTTGAGAGTTTTAGTAAACTTTAAAAGCTAATGTACCTTAATGAATAAGCTAGAAAATGAAAAACAAGACTTAATCTGAACTAAGATATATGTAATCTATAAACCTACTGAATTTTAGATCCTAAGTCCTACTAATACTAGCTTAATTGAGGCTTAAGAAGACAGCAGTAGTAACTGAAGTTACTACTGCTGATGCAATTGACAAAGGGGCAAAAACTAATATGCAGGTAACCAAATTGGTTACTCCTGCACTAGAAGCACTCAATGAATGTAAATAAACTTAACACCAACAAATTTCAAGCTCACAAGAGCTTAAATCAAATTTTAGCAAACAATAGTTAAGAAACAAAATTCCCCCTTGATGATGACACGAACTCCAGATTAAGCCTATAACTTTTTTATAAACTGAATCTGAAACTTGAAAACTCTTCCATGGAAGCTAATAAAAAGTGTTATCAAATGGTACTTAAACAAAGATCACAAATCAGTTTGAATTTAAGAGGTCCAAACTGGAGTTAAACCAAAACACGTCCTTAAACTAATTACAAATTCAAAAGAGCTCGATTTAATGAGAATTAATATATACTTATTAAAGCTTCATTAACTCAGATATTACAGTAGCTTATGACATGCTTAACAAACATAAATCATCAACTAATTTAAGCTAGAATTAAGAATCTAAAGCTAAGCTACTTATTTTTTTTGGTTTTTATGATTTTTAAGACAAGTAATGAAAATTTAAGAGCTAAGCTACCTAAGCTAAAAACAGATTAACTAAGATAATTAATAAGCATACTAAGATAATAATAAGCAATTAGATTAAGCAAATAAGCAACTACTAAGCTAATTTAAGCTAGAAAATTAAGGCAAGGAATTTAAATGGGAACTTACAACTTTCCTTAGCAAAACAAAGGCACAAAGGCTCAAATGAGCTTATCTACTAGCTCTAGCTTATCTTTATGGATAAGCTAGTAAAAGTCCATAGAAGCTCTTCCATTATTAGCTTCTCTTCCAAAAGCTCACAATCCAAATAAGCAAAGGTATTTAAGTTTAACTGATTTAAATGCTCTAGTATGATTAAGGCTTGATTAAACAAACTCAATCTCAAGCTTATAGACTTGAAAGAGCTAAACTGAGCTTATGACAAGCTTATGAAACAGTAGAGTATGTATTTGAGGAAATGCAAGCTTATAAATGAAAACAAGATTAAGTAAACTAAATGAGACTTTTATTAATGATCCAAAACAGATTACAAGAGATTAAAAAGTGAAATTACATTTTAACTAAAAAAACTAACAAGCTAATTTTACTTAAAGAAAAATACAGGAAAAAGATCATCGTATGTGTGTGAGGAGTGTGAGTATTTATAGTGCATCTCTGAAGCTTCTAGTCCCTTTTTCAGTTAGACGCTCCTCTCTTTCTTGGCCTTTGATTAGCTCCCAATCATTGGATTCCTATTTCCCACCGTTAGATCACTTATGAGCTCACACGGATTGCCAGCATGGCAATCCGTGATTGAGACATTTGTGCTTCCATTGTGAGTGAATCCAGTGTAAAACCCATCAATTTTGTGCTTTCTTCATTTGCCACCGTGTCATTCCTTGTTGGGATTAGCCAATAAGGTGCGTTTGATTACGTTTTAACCTGCCAAGGTGTACTTGAGTACTTGAATTACCTTCTTTAACCCTTAATTTAGCTTTGCCCTTTGTTTTAACCTGTGGGTAAATGGAGAAGATGAATGAACAGTAACAAAGCTTTGGCGCCATTTTTCAACTGAAAACGGGTAAAAGAGGGGTAAGTTTGGGATAATGGCAATTTCAATCCTTGTCTTTGTTTTAATAAAGAGTGTAGTGTTAAATGACTTTCAATAATGGCAGAAATGGCCCCTGGATTTTTATAAAAGGTTATGGGCTAAGGTTTTGGGCTTTGGGCTTATGATTTAGGTAAAGGGTTTTCGGATATGGTATAAAAGGTTAAGGCCTATTTAGGCTAGGGACTAATATTGTAATTTTGTAAAACTTAAGGGACTAAAATTGTAACTTTGGGATTTTTGTCTTCTAGTGAGTTTGACTTTGGTGAGTTGACCAAAGTTTGACCATTGGTTGACTTTTTGACTTTGGCTTTTTAATCCCCGGCTTCTTTTGTGCTCTTCCGTTCTCGTGTCCGTGTTTGCCCGTTTTTTACTGTTTTCATGTGATTTTTGCTATATCCGTACCTGCATACACAAAACACAAAAACACACATATCTTTGCCATTTTCATTGTATTTTTGGTCTTTATTGGGTTTATTTTGATATAAAATACATATGTGTTTTCACACATATCAAAATTCCCTAAACTAAGAGATTGCGTGTCCTCACGCAATATTACATGCCTTATAACCAAATACCTAGAAACTTCCCCAAACTAAACCTTTGAAAAGTAGCAAAGATTTTTGTTGAGAGAGCTAAGAAATCCCAAGTTATAAAACACCCATATTTCCCTATTTTCTAAAACTTTTCCATTTTTTATATAGTTGAGATAATTTTGACTTTCGTTATTTTCATAACTGTTAGGGATCATAGAACAAGATGCATTTTGAATCCGAGAATGCCCTAAAAAGGATAAATTCATCGTTCCCGGCTTTTCACTTATCCTAACTAAGCTTAAAACAAAATCACAGCTAAATATCAGTAAAGATGCTAACACTACTCATATCTGCAACTTGTGAACTTTTTACTCCCGACATTTATTATATCTTAAGTGAGTGTGCTATCTTGAATTTCAACCATGGATCAACTTTTTGCAACATACTATGCTTTACGTTCCACCTTAGAATAATGAGTTTAAAGGCGAGATCATCCCATGTATCGACTTTCGTCTCGACACATCCCAACCTTGCGATTAAGTGACCAGACTTTTGACACCCCTCAGAGACTAGTATCGGGACTCATGGACCTTAGGTTTCAAAAACTCTCAGGCTTCCCGAATATTCATAGCTTATAAAATAAAGTAGTCAAAGTGCAAAAGCATATTTGAATTTAACAAAAAGAAGTCAATTATTATTTCACACTTAATTAACTAGACATTTATGCAATTGTAACCCTCGACCTTTTAGAAGGCTATAACATCGGCCACGCCTCCGACAAGATGTAGCAATCATATTTCAGTCTCGGATCTTTATTCTTACTATGGGCTTTCTTTAGAAGACTACCACATCGGTTGTGAGCCGGCAAGAGGTAGTAAACTTTTATCAACCCACAGCTTTTATTATTATATTTTTTTTTACTAAACTTATTTAAAGAAGACTTCTTTTTGAAAAATTCAAGTATAAATTTGAACTAAGACTAAAATTTTTGCTATATAAAAATTGTTGATTTAAGTTTAATCTTCAAAAACAGCACGTATATTAATCCGGTTAAGAGCTTATGGGAGAAAAAGCAACAAGTTACATACATGAGCTCTTAAGATTTCCAAATAATCTTTGTTTAGCATCCTACTCATACTTAACTCTATCATTTTTTGTTCTTCGCGAATTAGCGAACGCTTAGCCTAAAAGTTAAGGAACAAGCTAGAGCTCAACACGCTCGATCGGGTCAAAATTTACTCTCATTCTTACCCAGCAAGAAAATCAAAATTGTGACAAAAAAACTTATTTTCTACAAATTAAAAATTAAAATTTTTAAAATTTTTGCTATTTTTGCGGGAAAACGGGGTACGTGAGAACAAAAAAATAAGCAGGTAACATCAAATCGATAGATTCCCTCCCCAAACTAAAATGAAACATTGTCCTTAATGTTTAAAGGCGGGTCTCTACGCAAATCTAAGCTGTTTATTAATTATGCAAAGATAAACATGAATCGATAAGATGAAAGGATATCGGATTTCCCCAAACTAATAACAAACAAAGGATAGGAAGCTCGAGTGATCTGGGACACAACACCGAACACGAGAGTCTTCAGAACATTTGTTGGTTCAATCCTACAAAAATCACAACAAACAACAAACAACGAAAAATCGGAAAAAGCTAGCCTCAACACATCACAACACATTATTATTAGAACAATAGAAAATGGATAAGCATGGGGTGAACTCCCATGAAGCGGCTTGTTTTTGTTCACCAAGTTGCAAGCTTGACTCGATCCCTGAATTCATTTGTCCTTAGGGAGAGCAAATAGAACTGGCTTAAAAGAAAAATGGAAAGTAGAGATGTCAGGGTCAAAAATGGTGTCTTCACTTCTGAAGGAGAGAAATGAAGAAAGAAAGAGAATGAAGGTTAAATCTGAAACAAGGGTGGGAAGGGTGGATAAAATATCAGCCATAAAATCATGAAGTTTAGAAACACCCTTAAACACTTTGGTTATCAAAATACTCGCTTCGGGTTCAAGACATTTCTCAACATCCAGTGGTTCCGGTGGAGGACGAGGAGATGATGGGTTGTCTTGATGATCAAGGTTAGGTAACTCATTATCTTCATTTTCAAAATCATCATTCTCAACACCTGGTGGAATTAAATCATCTGGAACAAGGAAAATATCAATCTCTTCTTGAATAGGTTCACTATCCTCAACGGGGATAGGAGATACGAGAAGAGACTCGATAATTGAACTTGGATTAGCATGAACATTTTCCTGTGACCGGGAAATTGAAATCTCATAAAGCACAGTCATAAGACTAAGATATTCCTCAAATTCACTAGCAATCCTCGAAGGAAGTGTAATGATTTCTCCGGCGAACTCATGGTGAAGAGGATCACTCATTGGAGAAAAAGTAATCGAAGATTCATTTTGTTCTGGTTCATGATCGGAAATCACTTCGGGAGCGAGATTATGGGTGGTATCATCACTAAGCAGATTCTCAAGAAAAATTACGTCTCCTTCTGAATCGAAATAACCTTCCTCAAAATTAGAAGAAACTTCCATGGCTAGAAAAGCATCGATCTCATCAATATCGTCTTCTGGAGCGAAACACTCAACCTTATCGGACAAAGGTGTGTTAAGTAAAACTGGCTCATCGGAATCTAAAACATTGGAGTTCTTGTTTTCAACATCTTCATCCATCTCGTTAAAGAGAGGATTTACGTTGCTAGAGGTGAAGTTGTCATCAAATTCGAAAAGAGGGTTTGAATAAACTTGAAAATGAACATCTTTTTTAAGAAGAGTGAGTTCATCGGCGAACTCCTCAAGATTATCACTAGTCTTCACCGGAGAAGAACTAGGAGGAAGAGCATCGGAATGAGTAGTGGTACTGCCACTAAATGGCTCATCTTTCGAAAAATCAATGACAGAAATAGCGTGAGCAAATTGCTTATTCTTGCTTTTCTCAGATTTTTCAGCATAAAAGACAAGTTCATCGCTTCCTACTCTTAATGTTAATTTTTCTTCGTATAAATCAATGAGAGCTTTTGCAGTGCGAAGGAAAGGTCTCCCTAAAATAATAGGCACTCTCGGGTCTGGTTCAAAATTAACCACAACAAAATCAGCAAGAAAAGTGAAACCATCAACTCTAACTACAACATCCTCGGCTATACCCATTGGGTGAGTAATTGAACGATTGGCAAGCTCGAGTGTCATTCGAGTAGGAGTCAAAGCTCCAAGCCCAAGTTGCTTGTAGATAGAATGAGGTAAAAGATTTATGCTAGCTCCGGAATCGGCTAAAGCACTAGTCCTATCGAGTTCTTGTAAAGCACATGGAATAAGAAATTTTCCCGGATCTTCGAGCTTTTCGGGAACTTTGTTCATGATGATTGCGGAACATTCGGCATTCACGGTTGTAATGGCGATTTCTTCAAGTTTCTCTTTGTTCCTTAGCAACGAGCTTAACCATTTGTTGAACTTCGGCATTTCGACGAGAGCATCTTTCAATCCAATCTCTAAACGGAGTTGTTTAAACATCTTTAAGAACCTACTATGTTGAGCACTTGGTTTATCGTTCTCTCTCACTTTCATCCTTTCGGGATATGGAAGTTTAGGTTGATACGACATTGGTTTTGGAGAATTAGGCTCTTGAATTTCAATAGTAATGGTTTTCTTTGCTTTTGGTTTTGGGATTTCAATGAAAATTGAATCTTCTTCCTCTGGAGGTGGGACTTGTGCGGTACTTTCTAAACTTGGTTTTTGCACTTTGTCCATTGACGTCTCCAGGTTTTGTTCGGGTTCCTTTAGAGGATTAGAAACAACAGGTATAGGAACAAGAGGAGTCGAAGGTCCTTCACAAGTTTTACCACTTCGTGTGGTGATAGCATTGACATGCTCATGAGGGTTAGTTACGGTTTGACTTGGAAGAGTTCCTGAATTCGAAGACGAAGCGGTGTTGGAAGTTATGAACTTAGAAAGCATTTCCGTTAAATTTGTCATCTGGTTTTGTAAACCTTGGCCTTGATTTTGCATATTCCGTAACACAGCATCATTAGCCTTGACATAATTCTCAAAATCGGTCTTTGAAACGCCTTGCATTTGCTGAGTAGGAGCTTGATAAACTAGGGTTTGAATTGTTGGAGGTTGGTAAACTTGTCCTTGGTTGAAGTTACGGTTTTGATTGAAATTGGTTCCTCGATTTTGGTTGAAATTATTTCCTTGATTTGGATTGAAACGGTTTTGATTGTTTTGAATCGGAGGAAAACCAGGAGGTCGGATTTGGTTTGAAACCATCGGAGGTCTAGAATTGGAATTTCCTTGATTAAAATTGGCTGCAGCAGCTTGTGAAACGTACTCTTGAATGTTGTCTTGATAAATATTGCCATCGGTGGCTGGATAGTTTTTATAAGAGTGAGCACCTCCACAAGTTACACAACTCTGCTCGACCGCTTTTACGGTTGCGGGAGCTTGGGCTTTTTGTTTGTCGATAAGCATAGTCTTCATCAAATTCTTAAGTTCAGAGACTTCGGTTGTAAGAGCAGCAACATCTGGTGAAATTTCCGGAGTAGATGAATTCGAACTTACTTTGGCAACGACTGCCTTGTTTCGTGAATTACGAACCTTGGATTTACTTTCGATAATTCTCAAGCATTCACGAGGCATCTTATCCAAAAAGTTTCCACCCGCAGCAGACTTAACGAACAGATCATTAGCATTCAAGCATTGTAAAACGTATCTAGTTGATGTAATTCTAAAAATCCGTGATGTGGGCATGCTCGAAGAAGATCATGAAATCGATCCCAAGCGTCGTAAAACGATTCGTCAAATCTTTGTTGAAATCTCATGATTTCGTTTCGAAGATTTGTCATTTTTGAAGGAGGAAAAATTTGATTAATGAATTTTAAAACAAGATCATCTCATGTCAAAATTGATCGAGGAGGTTCTTTCTCTAGCCAAATTCGGGCTGAACCTTCGAGAGAAAATGGGAAAAGCATAAGCTTAATTGACGTGCTCGGGATGTCCGGGAATCTCATCGTTGAGGTGATCTTATTGAAATAACGGATGTGAGCATGTGGATCCTCTTTATCATGTCCAAAAAACTGCTTGTTTTGAACAAGATTGATCAAACCATGTTTTAACTCAAAATTAACATTGATTTCGGGAATTACCATTGCATCCTCGTACCCCTCGGTGGGTGCTTGGAGCAATTCCGCCATAGTCTGGTTATCGGCCATCGGAACTAGGGGAGGATTATCAAAAGGTTCTACTAAATTAAATGGTTCTACAACAGCCGGTGGGGCTTGTTGTTGACGGTTATGGTTGCGGGTTTGAGAACGAGTGCGCATGCACAAAGTAGAAAAAGAAAATTTAAACTAATTTTTTTTACTAAACTATTTTAACGGATAACGAGATAGACAACTTGAACCAAATAATCAAATTTACTTCACGGTAGCTCTTAAAAATTTTACTTTTTAAGGTGAGCCGTATTTCGTAAATGACACAAATGGTAAGTTTTTAAATCTTTGATTCGAGTTGGGAACTTACTAATGGATAATACCTCAATTAAAGGTATTATTTGTTGGTGTTCTTTTACCAACTTTGTTTATTTTATTTTTTATATGGACAAATTTTTTATTCTTTTTTGATTTTTGATTGTTTTCTGTTTTTTTTGTTTTTTTAATATGATAATTATACTAAAAGAAACGAAAAATATTTTTTACTTTTTTATATATATATTTTTTAATTTTTGATTTTCTAACAAAAACAAAACTTTCAAAAACGAAAGGGTCTTCAAAACACGAACAACAAACTTCAAACGAAAGAATCTTAATCACAAATCCCCGGCAGCGGCGCCAAAAATTGATTCGTATAAAACCAACACACGTAATAATAAAATATATAATATGATGGAAAATTACCAAATTACCCTTGAGGACAAAGGTAATAAGGAAAATCTTCACAAATATATATAATATAATACGTATATTAACCGAGAAGTATGATTCCCGAGTCGTTATTCCCCAATGATTTGTGAAATTGAAACCACGTTTGTTGTTCGGACAATAATTTGAATTGGAAACAAAGATTTATTTGATTTTCTACTTTTACAATTTAAAATAAGCAAATGATAACAATTAAGAAAGAAAGCAAATAACGAGAAATCAAACTTTGACTAAAAACGCAAAACAGGAACCCTAAACGGCAGTCAAAAACCCTAAATTTCTAAAATTAAACCTAAATTAAATTTTCCTTTTTAAATGGACTCTAATTAACTAAAAAGTAAGTTTAAAGAAAACTAGAAAAAAAACGGAGTTGAAATTAGCTTTAAAACACGAAAAATAAGAACGGGAACGAATCTCGTTCTTTAAAAATCGAAATTTTGCAAATTAAACCCTACGAAGGCAAAACTAATTTTCCTAGAAGCTTATTGATAAAATAAATTTTTCTAAAAAAGATTTATATTTTTTTGATTATTTTTCTATTTTTTTATGATTTTTTAAAGTTTTTAATAAAAATAAATGTTTAAAAATACTAAACTATCTATAAAAATTTTAGAAAAAATACAGAAAATAGCTTATACTAATTAGAACCTAGGAAAAATAAGCTTGATTACACAGCTTATTGAATAAGCTGTGTAATAAGCTAAAACAGCTTATAAAGCTTAAATGGAAAAAACGTGTATAAGAATTAAATTGTGCAAAGATATAATGAAAAAGTGCCCAGGGCGCAGTGTTAGTGAGTGTGTGTTGTGGTGTTATAAAAGGGGTAGAGGGTGTTGAGGTCGGGGGTTCGAGTCTTGCTCACCCCCGATTTCCACCTTCCCCATTTTTAAAAAAAACTTATAAAAGCAAAGTTATTAAGCACCTAAATATAAGCAATTTTAAATAAAGGAACGTTTTATGAAAAGCCCTAAATAAGCTGAAAAACAGCTTATAATATGACAGAAACTACTTAACTACTTTTTTTTAAGTTTTTCTTAAACTATATAAGCTAGAAGACTAAATAAGCTAAAGTTTATGACAAATTAAGATACTGATAAGCTAATTCTAACCTAAAGAGCTAAATGAACAAGAATAAGCACACAGAATAAACCATAAGCTAGAAATTCAAAATAAGCACTTATAAAAAAACTTAAAACCAAACAGTCCCTTAGACACACTTTGAGCTTAATTTTCAGCAACCAAATAAGCTCCTCAGGATTAGAGACTTACTTTTTCTGAAACATGGGTTTAAATGCTATGTAAAAGAGCTTTTTGAAAGAACTTTTGCAAACAAGAGCTTATAGAAAAGAAAAACTTGTTGAAAACAGACAGAAGAGACAGAAAATGCTGAGTTTGCTTTTAGAATTGAAAAGGTCAAAAATCAATTGTGCAGCTTAAAATCTGATAAGCAAATGACATTATTTTGACAAAGCAAATTGAGGCAATTGATTAATGACATAAGACCTGCTTGTGCTATAAAAATTAAAACCTAAACTCTACTTTAACCCTCTGAAAATGAAGCTAGCAAATCAGACTAAAGCTAGTCATCCAACTGATGCAGTTGACAAAGCATATGATTTTAAAAAAACACTAAAATATCTACTATGCAGAACTTGTGACACCATTCTACACCAATTAAAACTAAAAACTAAAACTAATAACACCTAATGCAATTAATAGAAATGATTTGAGCTTAATATGCAAACTACACCTAACAGACTTGAACATAAACTAAGCTAACTTATGAATCCATAAATAACTCCTATCCTAGCTTATAAAACTACCTTAAACAAACTTATTTGAAAGCTTAAACTTAACAACCAAAGATCACAAGGCCACAAACAATTTACTATGGCTTATGCTATTTTGCCAAACACTCCTTTAACTAAGACATATTTCATTCAAACTAGCAAATATGAAAACTAATGAACAAAGATTAATAACCAGATGATAGACAGCTTATAGCAACCACATTAAACATATATTAATAAGCAAATAAGCTAGAAATTAAGATTAACTAACTATGCTAATATTTATTACTTTTTGACAGATTAAAGACAATAAAAATAAAAACTAAGATCTACTCCTATAGACTTAAAGACTGATGAGCGAAAAATACCTTAATAAGCACAATATCATAGAATTAAGCACCAATAAGCAAAAGATAAGCAGAAAATAAGCAACTATTAAGCTTTAAAATTTTGCTTTGTTAAAATCTTCTGTGAAGTTTGACAATATTGATGTTTGGTTAGAAATCTAATTATATATAAAATGTACGTAAGTAAAGAGTTAAAGAGATAGAACCAAGACACAAGCGTTTATAGTGGTTCGGCTACAAGGACACCTTCCTTGCCCTACTCCAATCCACGAGTCACCTACTCGAGAGTTAGTAAACACTAGTCACCAATCTCCTTCAACCGGCGGAGAAGCCTCACAACGCTGCTTACACCTTTTAACGGTACAAAGCTAAATATCGGATTCTTCACAAGGTAGAATCACACCAATATCACTACACTTGGTTTACAAGGATAATGAATACAACTACAACTACTATATGATGTACAAGAATTAGAAATGTGATCTTGATAATGCAATGGAGAAGCAAATCAAGATACTTGGAACTTGATCGTCTCAAAGGGGTGTTTGGCGATTTCTTCCTTGAAGAGAATTACCTACAAATGCTAAAAGAAACTAAACAATAACTTTAGAGGAGAGAATGATCAGTAGATTAGAGAGATTAGCATATGATGAATGGGTGAGTAAAGCATGGGAATTGGCTTGGTATTTATAAGCCTAAACTACACTGTAGCCCGGTTCCGCTGGTTCCATTGCAGAATGGAACTGGCCAGTATAACTCAATCGAGCCGGAAAGTACTGTAGCCCCGTTCTCTGGCTTGGATAGAACCGGTTGTTTTAGCCAATCTTGGTGGATTATCCCTAGGAATGGTAGGGTGAATATGTCATCAATGATGTAAACACTTGAAGGTTCATTTACAAGTTTATGTAAAAAAATAATTCTAAGTTACTAAAAATGGAAAGGTATACATTTTATGAAACTATTTTGGTATGAAATATGTGTGATTTAGATAGTTTATATAATATGTTTTTATGAGTTGTTATCAACAAAACATAGCAAGATCGTAAAATAGAAATAAATATTTTTACCAGTTTATTTGTATTAACAATCTCCCCCTTTTTGTTGATGACAAAACATAAAATTAATTAGAAGTAAACTAGCTAAATGTAACTAGGACTTAACATTTTATTTGTAAATGTTTAGGTTAAGTTCCATTTTACTTCCCTTGTTTCATTTTACTTCCCTTCTCCCCCTTATTGTCAAAACAAAAAGATTAGAGACGTAAAGTTAGTTAGAAGAGGAAGAGAGGTAAAAGTTAGATAGAAACATATGACAGTAGATGTATGTTTATCAAATGCTAGATTGAGTTGAATTGGTTTTAGCCGATATGCAATGCTCCCCCTCGATGGAAGCACCTTCTTTAACGAGAGTAAATCATCATAAGTGATGTAATGCTACAGAACAAAAGTGTTAGTTAGAATGGTATGAGCTCCCCCTTGCTTTAGGAGTACCTACAAAATAAATGTTAGAGCCAAAAACAAGATACAGCTTCTGTAGAATCGTCCTAGACGGTTCTGTTCCTACGAGGGAACCAGCTTTTATGGCCGATGGAACCGGCTATTGTATACAAAGTCAAAAAGGTTGACTTTTAAAAAATGGTTAGATTTGACAAGAAATAAAGAAATTATGCAGCAAAATAATCACACAACACACTCATTTTTATGAAGCATTATTTATTAAATTACAATTATTGATCATAGAGAACATAACATAAAGGAGACAAAATTAAGAACAAGAGAGATCTTAATTATAGCTACATTATTATTTGATTCCTAACACACTTAGTCTAGTAGTTATGAGCAAGGACATAAAGGTGATCTAAAATGTGATTGAGGATGAACCTCATTTCATCATGAAGGTTGTCGACAATGACCTGAGTGCGTTGCCAATGATTGCAAAACATTTCATGAGTGAGCATAGGAAAGGGGTTGTTAGGCCCTAGAGGCGGAAGTTGTGGTGGCAATGGTGGAAGTTGTGGGGTAAATGGTAGGAGAAGAGGTTCCATGGCCGGAAGAGGAGGTGGTTGATTTACCAAGCGTTCGATTGACTCGAACGACGGTCGAGGCAGAGGAGGATTGTTGGTTTTTGGAGGTAGATCTTTGAGAGAGTCAAAGAGTGTATGAGGAGAAGTGGGAGGAGTTGAGAAGATGAGCTCAACAGGGTCTAAGTTTATGGCTAGAGGGGAAGAGTTTTTGGATGATTGAGTTGGTGCCGGTGGAGGTGAGGTCAAAAGAGGTGGGGCTAACTTAGGAGTGGTCAATAGTTTGCTTGGGGAGATTCTCGGAGATGTGATGGGAGAGAGTGGCGAAGAGACATTTAGAGATGATGGAGGGACCGTTTGGTAGTCGGTTGGAGGGGATAGTGGTTGATAGAGAGGATATGCGGGACGAGGACTCGCAAAGCAACATGCTTAGACACTAATTCTAGCGGTACGTTTGAGATTATTTGTTGATTTCTTGTCTTTGTTTGATTTAGGCATTGTAACTTTTAGTGAACTTCTTGAAAGGGATGTGTGAAGGAGTGTTTGGGACAAGGCATTTATTTATAGTTTAATATTTTCGTAGAATAAATGTGCTACTTCTTATTTTGGAAAAAAATCTAATCATTAGATATCCTTGAGGTTAACTTCTAAGGTCTATGATCTGGTATAGGGTGAAATTTGTGGGAAAAAGTTGTGTTTGAAATTTAAAATTCATGTTTAAAACTGCTGCACAGTGTTGCCGGTTCTTCCAGTTCCATTTGCAGAATGGAACCGGATTTGTTTATCAATGGAACCGGCGATAGCAGATGTTGCAGAAAACAGTTGCTAGTGTGTACCTATATGAAACAATGTGGATGTGCGGTTATCTCGACTCAAAAGAAATAAAATATACATGTGACATAACCGAAAGTCTCCTTGGTTTGATGTTGCTACGATTGAATGTGTTCAAAAATGTATATTGATTATACATTTTATTTCTCATTCAAGAGACTTATGATGCATGATGAAAAACGTTTTTACTTTGTATTAAGCAATGCGAAATTTTGTGAATGTCCTAGTTTGTGAGAATGTTTTTAGCGAAAATTGCTTTCGAGATTTTGATGAAAAATAAGATAAGATTTTTGTGATGCAAGTACATATAGTAGATATATGTATAGTACTTATAGTAGGATGCTTGAAAAATCTTGAAAGTTTTGAGTGCAAGAAATAGAACCCTAGACTCAGAGAGAAAGAAAAGAGATACATACCTTTGTATAATTTAGGCATTTAGTTCCATGAGGCCGAGACCTAGTCTAAGAAGTTTAAAGGGTTCTCGTTTAAGAGGTTTAGTTAAGATATCGGAAATGTTGTCTTCGGAGGAGATCTTCTCAATTGAGATGTTCCCTTTTTGGACATTGTCACGAAGGAAGTGATGTCGGATTTCTATATGTTTGGTACGAGAATGGAGAACGGGGTTTTTACTAAGGTCGATGGCACCTTTGTTGTCACAAGGACGGGTATATCATCTAGATTTATGTTATAGACCACTAGAGCTTGTTTCATGCACAAAGCTTGTTGGCAAGCTTTTTTGACGGAGATGTATTCGGCTTTGGTGGTGAAAATGGCTAAGGCGGTTTGTTTCTTAGAGAACCACGATGTGAGACAACATCCCATAAATGTGCACACACCGCTTGTGATTTTGCGATCGACATAGTCTCCCGCATGATCAGAGTCAGCGTACACAATGGTTTCTACACCCGTTCCTTTGGGATACCATAAACCTAAGTGTGTTGTTCCCTTAATATATCTAAAAATCCTTTTTACCATTTCTAGATGAGAGGTTTTGGGATCTTCTTGAAAGCGGGCGCATAAAGAAACACTAAACATCATGTCCGGCCGACTAGCCGTAAGGTAGAGAAGACTACCAATCATGCCACGATACTTTATGTCGTCAACAGATTCCCCGTCTTCGTCCTGGGTGAGTTTGGGTTTCGGATGACATAGGAGTTTTGAGTGATTTGGAATCTTCTAGGCTAAATTTCTTAAGCATTTCCTTGATGTATTTGGATTGGTTGAAAAGATGCCATCTTCTAGTTGTTTGATTTGTAGATCGAGGAAGAAATTCAATTCACCCATCATGCTCATCTCGAACTCGTCGTGCCAGATTTTCAAAAAATCATCACAAAGGTCTTGATAAGTTGATCCGAAGATGATGTCATCCACGTAAATTTGGGCAATGAGGATATGTGAATCCTTTTTCTTGGTAAATAGAGTGTTATCTACCAAGCCCATGGTGTACATATGGTCAAGAAAAAAGGCATTGGGTCTATCGTACCAAGCTTTGGGTGCTTGTTTAAGACCATAAAGAGCCTTTTTGAGTTTTAAAACATGGTTGGGTTTTTCAAAATTGACAAATCCGAGAGGTTGAGCGACATAGACTTCTTCGTTTATAAAACCGTTTAAGAAAGCACTTTTGACGTCCATTTGAAAAAGTTTGAAGTCATGTGCACAAGCATAAGCAAGGAGGATTCTTACATATTCTAATCTTGCTACAGGAGCATAGGTTTCATTGAAATCTATTCCTTCTTATTGGTTGTATCCTTGTGCAACAAGTCTAGTTTTGTTTCTAGATACGACACCATTTTCATCTAATTTATTTTTAAAGACCCATTTAGTACCGATTATGGTTTTGTTATCGGGTGGAGGAACAAGACTCTAAACATCGTTTGTTTTGAATTGGTTTAATTTTTCTTGCATAGCCATAGTCCAACTTTCGTCTTGTATGGCTTCTTTTACATTTTTAGATTCTATGGAGGACACAAAACAAAAGAAGTTACTTTGATTTTGGACTTGAGATCTTAAGGTTCTTTCGTTAAGTTTACCTATGACCGAGTCTATGGGATGGTCTTTAGATTCTTTGATGTTAACAATTTCTTTGTTTAATGGTTCATCTTCCTTGATTTCTTTGTCTTCTATTTGGTTTTCTATGATTTGACTTTCAATGGTATCATCATCTACTAAAGGTGATGACTTTGGAGGTGGCCTTTCATCGAATCTCACATTTAGAGATTCTTCGATCCTCATGGTTTCTTTATTTAGAATTATATATGCTTTACTATTAGGGGAGTAACCAAGAAATACGCCTTCGGTAGATTTAGGATCAAATTTGGTGAGATAGTCCTTAGTATTAAGAATAAAACATTTACTACCGAAAACCTTAAAATATTCTAAGGAGGGATTTTTACCTTTGAAAAGCTCGTAAGGAGTTTTTCCGAGGAAAGGTCTAATCAAGATCCTATTTAAGATATAGGTGGAGGTGTCGACGGCATTACACCAAATTTTTATGAGGGATTGATTGTTCATTAAGCATGGTTCTAATCATTTCTTGTAAAGTACGGTTTTTACGTTCAACTACCCCATTTTATTGTGGAGTACGAGGAGCCAAAAAATTATGGGTGATACCATTAGCATCACAAAATGCTCCAAATTGTACTTCATTATCAAATTCCTGACCATGATCCGTGCGGATTGAAATAATGGGACAATCTTTTTGAACTTGGATCTTTTTACTCAATATTTAAAAGTGGTCAAAAGCTTCATTTTTATGTTTTAAAAATCTTGTCCAAGTGTATCTTGAGTAGTCATCGATAATTACCAAAGTGTAGAAGTTTCCTCCGTAACTTTGAACGGCCGATGGACCAAACAAGTCCATATGTAAAAGTTCTAGACACTTAGTTGTAGAAACCATGTTTTTAGCCTTATGAATTGCGTGTACTTATTTTCCAATGTTGCAGGCGTCACAAAAATAACTTTTAAATTTTAGTTTAGGCAAGTTTCTAATAAGCTCTTTAGATGATAGCGATTAAATAAGTCGCATATTGGCGTGACCCACTCTTCAATGCCATAAGGTTGGAGTATCATCTATAGAGGTTAGACAAAGACTATCTTTAGGTGAGTTTCCCATTTTCATTATATAAAGATCATTTTTCTAACCTCTTTATGGTAATGTGTCTCCTAAGTATTTTTACTACTGTGTCACTAAATAGTACTTTGCACTTTTTATCACATATTTGTCTGATACTAAGTAAATTAAAGCTAAGATTTTCTACATGGCTAACATCATAAATAGTAAGAAAGTTGTGAGTGATTGTGTTAGCCGTGTTTTTATGCAAAGTGATGGTCATTATATATTCCCAAGCCTTGTATAGGAAAACATAGTTTACAGGAATTCATTTAAGCTAATTGGGCCTAGGTGTCGGGCTAAAGCCCATTACTTCGGCCCAAGATAAAGCCAAATGACCCAAACAAGGTTCGATGTCTTTAGTAGTATAAATACAAACCCTCCTAACATGTTAGAAGGGTGTTGCTTTTCATTTTCTCATAAGTGCAAGTAACCATTTTCTCTTTTTTATTTCTCTCTCTAGTTCATTCTCTCTCTAAGATTCTTTCTTTTTACTTTTGTGTTTATGGTGATGAAATGATATCATGTAACATGTGGTATCAAGATCCAAGGAGTGATTAGTGATCATTGTTCGTTTTTTTCTTTGTTTTTTCTTTGGTTTCGAATTATATACAAAGTGGGTTTCACTTATTGGCGTGTTAAACATCACAAAGTTGAACTTTTTGTTTATTTCACCTTAGAAGTGGATTAGAGTAGTAAGTAGATCATTGGAAAAACATCAAAATCTTGATCTTTTATGTTCTTTTTGGTTCAAAAAGAGTTTTGGTCAAAAAAATCTTGATTTTAAATTTTTCGGCTTAAAAACCTTATAGTTTCCATTTTTCTTGTTCCTGTAGGTTTAGTAACACTAGTTGTACAAGAATTTTTGCAAAACAACCATCAAAAAGGTGTCTTTTTATGTTTTAAAATTTTAGGTTTCGGATCAGTTTCAACCGATCTACTCAAGAGCCAGTTTCAACCGATCTACTGAAGTCAAGAAGGAACCGATCCACTGACTCCATGTGAACGCTACACTTAAAGTCAAGAAGGGAAAACGATCTACTACATACCCTTCAATGAACCGATCTACTCATTCTTTTAGGAACCGATTCTTATCATTCCTTTAGGAACGATCTATCATCCTTCAGGAATCCGATCTATTCACCCCTTTCGAACGATTTCTACTTCATTCCTTCAGGAAAAACCGATTACTCAACGATTACTAAAGTGTAGTTATTAAGACGATCTACTCAAGGATAACTACTATTTTTCTTAGTTGAAACCGATCTACTAAATTTTTAAAATTATACAGTTTATCTCTGAGATTTGTAAAATCCCGTGAAACATTCACTTGTTTTCTCGGTTTAATCATAGAATTGTAAAATCCTGTGAAATTTGATCTTCTTACTCATACCTCAAATCACTTAAAACGATCTTGCATTCATTTCACTTCACTTTTGCAAATCGATCAATAAGGAAATCAATGCTATTTAAGCACAACGACTTGTAATCACAATATGATCCTTTGGCATTAATGGCAAACACTCATCAGACACAGTTTTCACCAGATCATTCATCAATTATTTACCTAGCTAAAACATCACAAACCAACAAACAACTTTGTCAAAACCCTTCATTCAACAGGACTACATGCAAACAACCAATGAGATCAAAGACAGTGCAGATCCCACAATGCAAATGAACATGCACTGATTTATTGGCTAAAGCATTCAAAGTCAATACCATTCCAACAAACAACAACCAAACAAGTTCATTAATCCCCCATAATAGTCAGATTGCTCAATTGGGTATGAACACGAGCCAAGACATCAAGATGAAAATGGTTGATGACAATGTTGGAAATCAGGTGAGACAAAATGCAGTTCAGAATCCGGGTATTTAGATTGTTGAAAATATGAATGGGCTTAGTGTTGTTTCAGAAATTACAAATTAGTATAGGAATGGAGATGTTGTTATAGCACCAGCTGAGGGTAATCGTAATGGTATCAATGGTAATCTGATAAGGTGTTACAACTGTCGAGGAGAGGGTCATTATGCCAACACTCACAATTTATGAGATTTAAGCACCTTTAAGAGAGCTTCTTTTTGATCATATTTTAAACCTTTCGCAATAATCACTGGTAACTTGTCGTTTTCTTCCAAGTAAGCATATTCCAAGTGAGATGGTAAATCTTTTAACTCTAATTCCGGAGGCTCTTCAATTGAAGATTTTGCCTCAGTCATCGGAGGAAGTTGAAACGGGTCATCATTTAACAATTTTTCAATTAAGCAAATATCTCCCTCCGGATCGCAATCGGCATGATCAATTTCCGGTGAAATCGAATCATCCTTGAGATAAGCTTCAATCTCTTCTAAAATGAATTCGGAAGTAAGAGGCTCAGACGTCGGGGTGGGATTGCCACCCAAAGAATCATTATTAGGAAATCCTAGCAATTCCGGAGCATACTCCTCACAAACTGCATCAATGATGTCAATTCGGTTTACCGACTTATCATTTGTAGAGGAGTATCTCGTGGTTTGATCTAAATTAAAAGTGATGGCTTCGTTATCAACTCGAATGGGTGATTTCTCTAAAATGGATGTTATCCCATGAAAACAAGGAAAGGTGTTTAGCTAGATATTTTCTTTGTATCTATCCTTCCATATCTGGCCACATAGACATATATGTGATGATATTTTGTAAATTTTGAGTATTGGGTATAATTGTGGGTATTTGTTGAAGCGTAGAAAAGTTTTGGTGGTTTCGGGAATGCCTGTTGGATCCTACTCTAGATAGATCTTTACTGCCTGTTAAGGATGGTGATTAACCTATGTAATCACAAGCTAATCACAAGAGAGACTCTTGCTTTGAAAAGCTAATGTCTACGCGGAATATAGACACAACTAATAAGAAGAACAGGACTAATAAAAACTAAAAGATCCTTCTATGGATTTCTATTAATGAATAAGCAGAATAGAATTGTGTTGTTGAATGTCTCTATTTCCCTAAGCCGTAGGTTCTCTTTATAGTGGAGAAACCCTAATAAGCATTTAATCCGCAATTACTAAAAACGCGTGAGATTGATATGCATGAATATCTTCCTTATTTAGCTCATGCATATCCTTATCTCTAACTAACTAAAATCTTATCCTGGAATAACTATTTGACTTTACCAGGAACTACTACTCTACCAGTAGGACCTATATACCTACTAGTAGAAACTAAGTATTACAAATATTCCTAACAATACTCCCCTAAACTAGAATTTAACTAAGTTAATTTCTAGTTTCTAGATAGATCTTCAAACTTGAACCTTGAGGATTGAAATATGAACTTGACAGCAACATCCAATCTGCTTGAGTCTTGACTTGAACACATGAAACGTCTGAACAAATCGGTAAATGAGCAATTAACATTAAGCAGATCTTGTGTCAAACAGATTGGTCTTCATAGCCTTGGAACCGAACATCAAAAGTCTTGTTGAACTTGAACATTAAAAGGCAGCAACGTTGAAGAAGCAGCAGGAAATCTTGAACCAGCAACAGACTTTAGAACCACCTCAGCTACATGAGTAGATCTGATAAGCCTTTACCAAGTAGCTACTCACTCTTGGGTTAGCTAATTCTTTGGTGGAATCATGACATTACCCTGGTGAATTAGTAACCAGTCCAACTCTTAGAATATGAATCAATGGTGAATTGGAATACCCTAATGATTTTTGGCAAATCATCACAACCATAAACGGATTTTGCATGTCTTTACCTATAGCCGTTTGCTCAAGACTAGCCAACTCTTTGTTGTGATAACAAGGTGAGTTGATTACCCTACAATTTTTAGCAAATTGTCTGCTATCAACGGATATGTTAAGTCTTTACCAAAAGCCATTTGCGTTTGGACTAGCCAATCATTTGGTTCCCAATAATGGTATTATCCATGGTGGATTGATGACCATTTCAACTCTTAGCAAAAGAAGCATGGGTGAGTTAAATACCCTATAGTTTTGAGCAAATTATTAAAGCTATCAACGGATTTGAGAATCACACCAGAGTCGTACCCTCATGGTGAATCAACTCTTTCTTGTCTGTGAGACATGGTGAGTTGAACACCATTTATTGTATGGTGGTTAACCAACACCCAAACCCTAAAAATATATTACTTTATAGACCATATATGCCTGAAACAAAAACAACTTTGCACACAAAAGACTCAAAACTTATTTGAACAGTTTGCAAAAGTTTGTCAGTTGCCAAAATCCTTGTAACAAAACACTTGTTACTAAAACAAAAAGTGAAAACCATTTAAGACAAACTACACAAAAGAGAGTGATATAACAAAAGACAGTTTGGACACAGCAAAAACCAACGATTTAGAAAATTGTACAACAACAGTCCTCCCCTTGGACTCAAATCCTCCCCTCAATCAGAGTATCTATGGATTGAGCATCCCAATGTTAACCACTAGATGAGTAAACCTAGGTCCATTAAATGCCTTGGTTAACAAATCAGCCACATTATCATCAGTATGTATTTTAAGCATTTGAATAAGGATTTTCCTACAATAGACAACATGGGAAAAGTTAGTGTCTAAGGGGGACCCAAGCCATTTATGGCTTGGGTCTGCCTTGTGGATCTGAAAAGGTTGTCCATGCATATGTATGAGATCCACTATTGTTCTTGGGTACCCAGTATAAACCTTTTCTATGTGTTTTCCAAGAACAACCTGTTGAGGGCTTAACAGCAGTTGCCTATCTCACCCCACCATATTACATATGATTATAATACACTTAAGGTACATATGGTGTATAAGTCTGAAAATAAGAACTTGTAGGTCTATTTAAATGGGGCATAGGTCTAGCAGTACTTTTCCACTAACCAAAAGTTATTGATGGAGAATCTACTCTACCAGTAGGAACTGGAATATGCCTATTTTGCCTACCAGTAGGAACTGGTTCAGGCACCTTTGGCTTATCAGTAGGAACTGGTTTTGGCCTACCAGTAGAAACTGGTTTTGGCCTACCAGTAGAAACCTGGTTTGGTCTAGCAGCAGAAATAGAGACCTTGCTAGACCTAAGAGGTACTGCTTGTGGGACAAAGTGATTTGACTGAGTGACCCTAGAAGCATTGTCCCAAATTGGTTTCCTTTGAGGATATCCCACACCATTAGAATCATTAGCATATTGTGTCTCATAATAATTACAATCCTTAATGAGATGAAGATAACTACCACATACAAAACAAGACTTTGAAGTAGAAGAATTATTTTTCCTAAAATTACTTGCCTTTTTATTAAAATA
>BQNB010013245.1:42429-77569 GCA_026074375.1 Tanacetum coccineum | reverse complement strand
TTTTGTGGAATTTGGGTAAACATTTGGAAATGGATAAGGTTAAATCCTCACAATATTTAACAAGGATTATTGTGTGTGGGTTATGTATCAAGTAATTTCACAAAATATGCTTGAATTTTTTTTAATTTAAGCATAATTTAAGCATTTTAGTACGAAAAATAGGACAAGTAAACATTCTAATTCTATCCCCCACTTGAATTATACAACGTTCTCATTGTATATATAAAAAATTAAATACATGAATGAAAAAGAATTAGAATAAGAAACTCCCCTGATATTTGCTCGGTAGATTCTCCATGTTATGTTTATTGAGCAAGATTGTGTTGAACAGCCGCCTTGAAGTTTCAAGACTCCAACACTTCAAGATCTCCAGATTTGTAAATTCTCTTCCAATATTCGTCGATATTTCTTTCACGAGGTCCCGTATAAAATATAGGAAAAACATGTGCTCCCATCTTGGTATCTACGGTTAATTCAAACTAAACTAAACAAACTAAATATGGGCCGGTTTGTTGAATACGCTGTATCATGTGCATGAATACGCCATATTGACAGAACTGACAATAATGTTTTTAAAGTGCATAAAAATTAAGACTGATAACGTCAAGACAATCAATACGCCGTATGGTATGGAGCGGATACGCCATATTGATGTCTGGGAAGACAGACTCGAGAAAATTAAATAACAATCCTGGTTGTCTCACGGGAAGCACTTTTGTTTAAAATGAAGTCTTTAAGTTAGACTTTTCTTGAGCTTGAAGAATACTAGTAATCTTAAGATCAACCAAGAACAATAAGTGAGATGTGGGTTGGATTGTTAGAGAAAAAGATGATGGAAAATGGATGAAGTATTATTGAATGTGTGTGAAACAAATGGAACAACCAACCCTCTCCAAGACTAGGAGAGGGTGTATATATACTACATTGGCCGGCCATGGGCTGGAGTTGGGCCACCCATGGGCCTTGGGCCGGACTAGATTACTAATCTAATACTTATACTAACTATGAGCTAAGACTTGTTACAACTTTGGAAGTGACCGACACTTTTCGTGTTTCCAACACTAACTATGAATCTCGGTGTAATTTCACCATCTTCACGATCAAAATAACTCTGAATAATTCCTTCGGTTTTTCTTCATTCTTTGGACGTACCAATAATTGTGATGGTTGTAAAAAATACATGAGTTTTGACTACTTTTTACATTCTGATTTGAGATGTGCAAATTTCTTCGCAACTGTACTAGAGATAGAGAATGACACAAGACTCGGGAAATACATACTTTACACTTTAAGCAACTAGCAATTGTAAATGGACTTAATCTAACAGGTTAGGCTAAGGTGTAAAGGTGTAACGAAACGAATAGTTGGTGTTATTCCTAAAGGGTTGGCTTTACTGGTTTTTCTAGGGGTATCTTACTCATATAATAAGAGTAAACAAAGGGTTTATACGGGGGTTAACTAACTAGTGTAGCTAGTTAATAAAACAACATGTATAAGCTTTTTGGCTGTAATCCTAAAAATTTACTAATTTAAACAAGTTACTCCATCTAAATCCATAGTACTCATCACTGTGATCTCGAATAGATATACCAAGCCAAGTTCTAAAGTCTACAACATCACCGGCACACTCATATTTTTGTGGAATTTAGGTAAACATTTAGAAACGGATAGGTTAAATTCTCACAATATCTAATAAGGGTTATTGTGTTCGGGTTATGTAACAACTAGTTTTACAAAAGTGTGCTTGAAAAAAATTTAAATTTGAACATAATTTAAGCATTGTATGTGAAAAATAGGAGAAGTATACATTCTAATTCCCATCCCCCCTCGGATAAATTCGGGTCTTAGATTTAAAACTCCTTTGTAGAACGTATTTAGCTTTTGGTATGAGTGTGAGATCCCATTCATCTTATCTTCTTCACTTACCTTCAGTAATGGCAGGATTTTGTTGCATTGTTTATTAGAGTGGTGTTTAAACTTTTGATGTGACCGCACCATTTGGTATGTTACACTTTCATCATTACCGTGGATAGTAATGACTCTATCAAACCTTCTAGATACTACACACAAAACTTCGCAAAAAGGTTTTCCAACTACCACTTCTCCCATTCCTTCATCAATGTAAGTATCCATATCTTCTACAACTACAAAATTAGTAACAATACAAAAGTTTCCAATAAAGATTGGTATATTAGCCCAGTTTCTTAACTCATTCCTTTCTCTAAATTCAATTTTGTCTTTCATTATTGAGTTATAGAATTTTTTAGACATGACATTGATAGGTAGGTTAGGTAAGAAATTAGCATGTATAAATTCAAAACCTATCATGCATGAAAACTTCAAGTTGTGGGCACAATCAATACAGATCTTTTCACTTTTGTCATAATCACTAGGGTATCCATAAATTTTGCTAACCATTTTATCATCATTCCTAGCTTTAGCTTCCTTAATGGTGGGCATTAAATCATCAACTTGATCTCTCCTAAGCTCTAATGGTTTATTTAGATTGTTTAATTTGATGTAATCTCTATATAAAGGGTCTAACGATCTATTCAACACCAAAGTCTCTCCCATTAGCCTAGCTTCTAAATCAAGTTCCATTAGTTCTCTCAAACTTAACATGTAGACCCTTTTAATTAAACTACTAGTAGGTTTAACACTTTTAAAAATAATTTTCTCATCCCTAACCCTCAAAGTAATCTTCCTTTTGAATACATCAATCTTAGCATGGGCGGTAGACAAAAATGGTCTTTCGAGGATCAAGGGCACTTTGACATCCTCGGGCATATCAAGAATTATAAAGTCTATGAGGAAAATAAATTTACCAATACCTACTAGAACGTTTTCAGCAATTCCTTTTGGATATTTCACTGTCCTATCTGCTAATTCAACTGTCAACTTAGTGTGAGCTAATTCGCCTAATCCTAAGTTAAGGTAGGTTGAGAGAGGCATGACACTTACGCTAGCTCCTAAGTCAGCAAGTGCATTATTAAAGCAAACATTATTAATATATCAAGGTAAAGTGAAACTCCCTGGGTCTTTCTCTTTTAGGGGTACAGAATTATCAATATGTGAAGCTCCATATGAGTAAGCTCTCGATAATTACGGTCCATATGATCCTTTCGTTTCATCATAGTAGTAATCATTCAAACGACTTGGAAATGGAATTGTCGTTTGTCTTTACTCGAACATTAGTCTTTTGTTATGTGGGGTGGATACGGCGTATTGGGTGATCCAATACGGTGTATCGTAGTCATGTTAGCTTCAACAGAAGTCGAGATCGACTTGACATGATCTCTCGGGTTCACGTCAATAGAGCTAGGCAAACTTCCAAATCCTCTTTCCTGTATTACCTTGCTTATTTGCCTAATTTGAATCTCCAAAGTTTTAATCGAAGCTCCTTGGTTTCGTATGGAAGCATCCGTCGAAGCTCAGATTTCTTTAATCATGTTGGAGTTTTCTTCATGTCTTTTCGTTGATTCACTCATAAACTTGTTCAGGGTTTCTTCCATAGATTGTCTTCGTTCTTGATACGAAGGGTTTGCATTGTTCCTCTGGTAGAATCCCGGAGCTGCTGCTCTATATCCTCATCCTTGAAAAGGTGCACCAAATTGAGTGTAGTAAGCTTCTTTGAGGGTTTTACCTTCTTCTTTTAGTGGGCAATCTTTGGTGTAGTGAGGTCCTTTACATTGTTTACATCCTACTTGAGCAGGATAAACCTTTTCATTAACTTTCTTGATTTCTCTTCCAAGATAATTGAGTTGTGCTTGTATGGCTGCCAACCCGTCAGAAGTTTCAGTACTTAGTGTCCTAGATGTTCCATTGTGCCATTTTTGAGAGTATTCAGCCATTTCTTGGATGGCTACTTTTGCATCGGCAGCAATCTTAGATGGTATGGCACCTTTTGAATCAAGAATTTGTCGAGTTGGAACTTCCAATCCATTATAAAACAAGATTACCACATGCATCTTCGTTAAATAGTGTTGAGGACACTTCATTAAGAGTTATTTAAATCGCTCTCGTGTTTGATAAAGGGTTTCATCTGGTTCTTGCTGAAAGTTGTTGATCTCCTCCATTTTCTTTGCAGTTCGAGCAGGTGGACAATATTTGCTTAGAAACTTTGTCTTTAGATCTTCCCAAGTTGTAATTGAACAAGATGGTTTGTTTCTTAGCCAACGACTCTCGGCTCCTGTTAGGGACATAGGGAAGGCTTGAAGCATCACTTGGTCTTAAGTTATATTAGGGATATGGAATAAATCGACGATCTCAAAAACTTTCTCAATGTGTTCGTTCGCATCTTCATGATCCGAACCGTTGAAGGTGTTGTCACTTAGTTCCTTGAGAAATTGGCCTTTTAGTTCAAAGCTATCTTTGTCCTCGATTTTAGGCCTAGCAATTCCCGATCCATAGTTAGCTCGGGTTTTGCTCATGTATTGCTCCATGGTTTCCGCCATTGTTTCCGCAACTTCTTCCTCGGAATATTCTTCTAAATCAGAAAATAGATTGAATTCAGGCGATCTTGATTCGTGAAGACTTAAGGTCTTGAAAAGCTTCATAGATGATCGAAATTCTCGTTCCAGATCCTTGAAGGGCGTAAATAGTTCCTTTATTGAACTCCTTGTCATGCACTACCTGAAACAAGGGATAAACAATCAGTAGGATCGGCACAGGAGAAAGAAAACATAGATATACGGAAATCGAATGCGAAAATCAAGCTTATGTTACTGTATCAGATGATCGATATGCCATATTCAATTGATTTGAATACGCCGTATTAATCTGTTGAATGAATACGCTGTATTGGATAAGAAAGTTAGCTACGCCGTATCCAATGGAAGTGGATACACCGTATCAGGTTATCGACTAGAACAGTGTATTTAAAAACAATTAAACACACAAACAATTAAACAAACAAATATACAGAATTATATACTAATCTAAATTACACTAATCCTAGGGGTTAGATTAATCTAATGTTAAAAACAAAAATATCAAATAAAAATCAAGAATAAAGCTTCACTCCCCGGCAGCGGCGCCAAAAACTTGATGTGTCGTTGTGTAGTTGTAATTTATGTTTCAAGTTTTAAATTTATATTTTGCCGACTTTACCAAAAACAACACTTTAACGGACAGTGTACCCGGTCAGATGGGAGTTTCATGGTAAGTGGGGTGTCGATCACTAAGAGCGAGAAACAATCTTTCAATTTATTAATATTTTGGTTATCTAAACTAAGTTAATTCTATTCTATGTTAAACATATACTAAACCTATGTTAATCTTAAATCTAACGGAAAAGGGGGGTTTTTCAGCCAGAGACTGGCACGGGTTTTGTGGTGACTTAGATCAATTTAAGACACAATAACGCATGCAATCAAATTAACAAAAGATAAAAGAGCGGTCTAGCCAAATATAAGAAAATTGTGTTAGCCATGATTAATCAAATTAGAATGTTGGTTTGTTTATTTGGTGCAATGATTACTTATCTCGAGGCAGCATATCATTCTTAAGATTAAGGCGGTACTTCTTCCTTAAACCTAGACACATAGAATTCTGTCACAATTAAACGCATCCGCATAAAGCATCCTTTTTGCTGATTATAAACTATCTTAGGGATTAAAGCAATGATGACATTGTTTAACCCTAGCTCATAGAGACTTTACCCACTTACTGCTTAATGGTGATTTATACACTAGTAGTGCACTAACCAAGTCTTTACAAATTAATTAAGAACGTACTCATTGATCCCAAGGGTTACCTGCCGGTCTAACTAAGCTCACTAATCTAAAGGCAAAGATAGGTTGTTATTTGTGATCCTATTGGTCTAGATGTGTAAATCACTATATGGAGAGCCATCTCGGCATCTAGCTAACTTGGTCTGTATCACTAGATCCTGTTGAATGATAGGTCGCATACAAAAGCACGTAAACAAGTATATACTGATAAACATAAACAAGCATTCAACGATAAATTAAGCAATCGATATAAACAAACCAAACATTTAAATCTTCATAATCTAATACCCGAAGGTATTAGCCTTCAAACATCATAATCAATACAAGAGTAATAATTTAGCCAAGGTAAACTAACCGACTTAACGAATGATACCAAAAACTGAATGATTCCAAGAGTATAGGAGATTACAAGGTGTTTCCTATGGAATTAATTGCTTTGCTTGACCTCTTCTGCTCTTCTTCTCTTCTGAAAATCAACTTTTATGGTTAAGGTATCGAAAATATGATCAAGCACACTGAAAACCTATTTTTAGGTTTTCTATTTATAAGGTCTAGAATTTGGTCGATACGGCATATTGACTGAGGTCAATACGACGTATTGGGGGTTTCTTGGAGTAGAGACCACGTTTGATATCTTCCAGAATATTTTATTACTATATCTCGAATACGGCGTATAGAAGTCTCTGAATACTGGGTAGTGGATCTTGTTCCTTCGTGGTCTTTAGAGAAGTGCAGGCACAGATACGCCGTATCTTCCTTGATGGATACGGCATATAGGATGTCAGAACAGTAATCTTTAATGTCTTCGTTTAAGCTCTAAAATGCGTGCCTTTTTGCTAATCTTCACCAAGTACTCCATTATAACTGCAATTCTCAAATACAAACGATTAAGTAACAATTCTTAGCAATAATTATACAAAATGGGCTATTTACATGGGATA
This sequence comes from Tanacetum coccineum, assembly GCA_026074375.1. NCBI lineage: Eukaryota > Viridiplantae > Streptophyta > Magnoliopsida > Asterales > Asteraceae > Tanacetum > Tanacetum coccineum. The sequence goes on along the minus strand of BQNB010013245.1, from coordinate 70,896 downwards.
AATGATGCTATAAAAGTGACGTTATTTAATGTCATCACCTTTATCCTTACATTTCTTTTTAATTCTTCAACCCTTTCAATGTTATTCCAACGCATCCTCATTATCACCGTGTTGGGTTTGTTCTGGTGATAACTCATGCCTTGGATAAAATTCTTCCTAATCTCACTTTACTCCTTTTTCAATCATGCCTAAGGACTTCTATTCTATCTAATGGAGTGTCCTTGGGTAGATCCCTCTAGTTCTGGCTGGATCATGGAACAAAATACCTAATCTTAACCGCCTTATAACATCGTAAGAAACAACAGTTGGTTAGTCTTTGGTATTTCCATAGTAGCCAAAAACCCATTAAAAAGCAATCAACGTGTTCGAGAAATCATTTATTACACATTGAGAGTTTTCTATATCGCCAAAAAGCTCCCCTACACATATGCATCATATTGTGAAAGAGTTTTGCACATGTGAGGACGGGAACGCACATATATTCAAAAGATCTTATCCGTTATTAAGCCGTACTGATCACATTTTAATCACTATTCTCCTCAAAAATTGCATATGTGTTGACAATTTTTGACTTAACAAGTGAATTAAAATACAAGTTAATGTACGTTGATCCAGTTTTAAACTAACTAATTAATAGGAGAACTAGAATGCAAATGAACTAATATTAAGTGGTTCATTTATATAAAAGATTATACTCCCCTTCAATAAAACATAAGTGAAAACATATAGCAAGGATTTTGTTAGCACAACCATTTTGAAATTTATTTTTGATCTTAATATCTTGAAAAAATTGAGCTCAAAAAGGAAAATGATTTTATAATATCTTATCAAAATATCATTTTCTTGGGTGCTTCCTTGAGCATTCAAAACTTTGAATATTTATATGACTTTGCGCAAGTACCAAGAAGAAATAACTTCCGTTGTTAGGATAAATTGTACATGACAAGAACATTTTCCTAATCTTAGAATCTAAGTCCTAAGCTGACATTTACTTAGAAGACTATAGAAAAATATGAATAGACATGTTTTGTAAAACTTTTTGAAACTCTCACACGAACTTCAATTATACCACCCTTTGATAATATTAATTAACATTTCTAGGTGCATTAATGTTATCGATTATCGAGAGACATGTCCAAGAAGATTATTTTTGGTATTTTTGAAGTTTTTTGATTTTGTATTTTGCTTTTATAGGTTTTATAATTTTATATTTTGTTTTCTGATAAATATAAACAAAGGAAATACTGTATTTCTGCAAGACGTTCAAGCTCCGTGGGAGACCTAACCGAGGCATACCAATGAGACCACTATAAATTAAACCTATCCCCACGAAAGGGCATAGTGAAAAGGTCGGCCAATTAGGTAATTAGTCTTGACAAAATACAGTTTGAATCGACCTTTTTCTACGTTCCCTTGATGATATAGACTTCTCTTGAGCATTCAAAACTTTGAATGTTTATATGACTTTGCTCAAGACCGAGAAGATTTAAACTTCCCGTTGTTTAGGATAAATGTACATGAATGAACATTTTCCTTTCTTTAGAGTCTGAGTCCTAAGCTGACATTTACTTAGAAGTCGTAGAGAAAAATTTGAAGAGACATGTTTTGAAAACTTTTGAAACTCTCACTCGAACTTCATTTATACACCCGTGTTAATATTAATTAACATTTCTAGGTGCATTAATGTTATCGATTATCGAGAGACATGTCCAAGAAGATTATTTTTGGTATTTTTGAAGTTTTTCGATTTTATATTTTGCTTTTATAGGTTTTATAATTTTATATTTTGTTTTTTCTGATAAATATATACAAAGAATTACTGTGATTTTGCAAGACGTTCAAGCTCATGTGGAGACAAACCGTGCATACCAATGCGACGCACCAATTAATTAAACCTATCCACTGGAAGGGCTTTAGTGAAAAGGTCGGCCAATTGGTAATTAGTCTTGACAAAATACAGTTCAATCGTACCTTTTTCTACGTGCTCCTTGATGAAATGGTAGTGGACGGCGATGTGTTTTGTTCTTGAGTGTTAGACCGGGTTGCAGGATATGGCTATGGCTGATGTCAAATCATAATAGATAGGAATCTTGTTGAAGTGAAAGGCATAATCCGTTAACTGTGTCCGCATCCAAATGACTTGGGCACAACAAGCGGATAAAGACACATATTCTGCTTCTGCGGATGACAGCGCCCTACAGTCTTGTTTTTCCGAGGACCAGCCCACCAACTTTTCACCTAAGAATTAAGTTGCACCGAAAGTACTCTTAAAGGTGTCTCGACATCCCGCATAATCAGCATCTGAAAATCCAGTTAGTTCAAAACCAGAATCCTTCGTATACCAGAGACCCATATTGATGGTTCCCCGGAGATAACAAAAGATCCTTTTAACCTTCTTGAGGTGCTTCTCGGTTAGCTGGGCCTGGTATCGAGCACATAAAAAAGTAGCATGTACAATGTTCGGTCTGCTTGACGTAAGATACATTAGGGTACCAATCATGCTACGATATTTCGTTGCATCGATTAGAGTCCTATTCTTGTCAAGGTCAAGCTTGTCTTTGATCTCCATGGGAGTACCAATAGGATCACAAGTTTCCATTTCATATATTTTAATTATTTCTAACACGTAGTTGGACTGGTTTATGAAGATGCCACGAGGTGATTGGTTAACTTGTAAACCAAGGAAAAACGTCATTTCCCCCATCATCGACATTTTGAAGCGGCTTTTCATAAGATCAGCAAATAATTGGGTATACCTAGGTTTGTAGAACTAAAGATAATATCATCTACATAGACCTGTACCACTAAGATGTCGTCGTCGAAGCGTCTTATAAATAGCGTAGGATTAATAATGCCTTTGTTGAAGTGATTCTGTTGTAGAAACTTTGACAATTCGTTGTACCATGCCCTCGGTGCTTGCTTTAACCCATATAGTGCCTTCTTTAGCTTGTAGACATGGCTTGGATGATCAGCATCGATGAAACCTTTAGGTTGATACACGTACACGTCTTCTTTTAATGTACCACGCAAGAAAGAAGTTTTCACGTCCATTTGGAATACGGTGAACGATTTATGTGTAGCGTAGGCCAAAAATATCCTGATAGCTTCCATCCTAGCAACCGGAGCGAAGGATTATTCAAAATCTATTCCTTCTTCTTGGCGGTACCCTCTTATAACCAGACGAGTTTTGTTTCTAATGACTATGTTCTCTTCATCGTGCTTGTTCTTGAATAACCATTTCAATGTAAGAGGTTTTATGTTGTTCGGATGAGGAACTAACACCCATACATCAAGCCTTTTGAACTGGAGAAGCTCTTCTTGCATTAAATCAATCCATGCAGGGTCGATCATAGCCTCTTTGACATTTTTCGGTTCCATAGTGCTCACAGTCAGGGCATAGATGCACATGTCACCATCTATTCATAACTTTTTTCTTGTCAAAACTAGTCGTGAGGGTTCTCCTATCACTTATTCCAAAGGGTGATCCTTAGTCCACTGATATTCATAAGGGTATGGTTGATAAAATGTATGCATGTTCGATGGATCCACATATTGTGAAGATGATGATTCAGCAGCACTTGTAGATAGTGGAGCAAATGGATTTACAAACGTATTCCCATCGAGCATAGCATTCGGAACATTATCATCTTGTTGCTGAAGATGTTGTTGTTCTTGTTCGAGCTCGTCAACATCCTGTGAAGTGTTTGGAATGACTGTAGCTTGTGAGGATGAATTTGTTGGTGTCGGTGTGGTGTCTGCTGTTGTTGTAGATGTCGTTGGAGTCTGAAGAACTTGAGGTGCTTGAGCAGCCGGAGCAGTTCTTGTAGCAGCTGACGGCTGACCACCAATATAATCATCATACATAGCTTCGAACAATAGATCCAATTCATGTTTAGTTGGTTTTTAAGATGTTATCATTGACGAAGCCTAGGTAAGATCGAGTCATGAACTGATTTGTCTAGAAGTCATGCTTTGAAGCTCGGGTTTTGAACTGCGTTGTTCAAAAGCCATCGCTGAAAGCTCATCAAATGTCACATTCATCGTCTCTATGATTTTCTTTGTCCTTCGGTTGTAAACTTTGTAAGCACATGAAGTAGCAGAATACCCAATGAAAAAGCCAATATCATCTTTTGCATCAAGCTTCTCAATATCCTCACGGTCATTCTTGGGACAACAGAGAGCCCCGAATACATGTAGGAATGAGATATCCGGTTTTTTGCCGTTAAGTATGGTGTTTTGTTGAATCGGCAGTGAATGATGGAGCGGGTTTGAGTGTAGCACGCAGTAGTAATTGCTTCAGCCCATAAGAATAACGGTGCACGAGAGAAAATCAACATTATTCTAGCAGCCTCCACTAGCATCTGGTGTCTTTGTTCCATGACTCTATTTTGTTAAGGTGTTCTGACAGAAAATGCTTGGTGAGAGATGCCAACACTATCAAAGTATTCTTTAAGCACTTAATTCTTAAATTTTGTACCATTGTCAGTTCTTACAATGATGACTGGTGCTTGCAGAAAAACTATAATTTTCTTTAGAAAGGTTTTAATCTCTTCTGGTGCTTCATCTTTTGATCTAAGAAAGTGTACCCAAGTGTAACGGGAGTAATCATCCACTATCACCAGAACATACCGCTTCCCATTTATGCTTTCGACTCTTATTGGACCACACAAATCCATATGAAGAAGATGTAACCTCTGCTTAGAATTTGGAACTGGTTTGGGTGGATGAGATGCCTTTTTGCTTTTTCCTTGCTCACATGAAGGACAAAGATGTTCTTTATGATATTTAAATTTTAGAAGACCCGTGACGAGATCGTTCTTATCAAGGTCATTTATGGTATCAAAATTGAGGTGGGATAAATGTTGATGCCATAACCATGACTTGGTAGAAGTAGCACGAGCCATGAGGCAAATTAGAGATCCAGAGGCCATTTTATGGAGATTGATAGTGTAAAGGTTTGTTGTACGATTTCCTTTCAATAAATAAACTTCTTTGAGATTTCTAACAAAACAGGTCTTTCTTCTGAAAGCGACCTCTAGATCTGAATCACAAAACTGACCAATCGAAAACAGGTTGTGCCCGAAGCCTTCAACGAAATAAACCATGGTGATCAATATATTTCCCCATTGAAGATCACCATAACCCAGAATTGCAGCAATATGATCATTTTCAAAGCGAACCATTCCTAGAAACTTCCAGACAAAATTTATGAGAAGCATTAGATTTCTGGTCATATGCTTTGAGTATCTTGAGTCTACGTACCATAAACAAATTTAAACTACCTCAGCTGATCCATCTGAGTCATAGACGGGGGTTTTGTCAGTTTGAGTACCTAATGTCGATGCTTGCTGCAAATTAGCCATCAAAATGCAGTTTGCATTGACTTCCCCAATCTCTTCAAGATCTCCTGCAGCAGCTATGAAATCAAATTCCTCAGATTGGAGTTAGATTCCTGCCTCTTCCTTTTGAGCGATCAACAACTGAGTTTGAAGAAAAGCAGCATCCCTTTTTCTTGGCTTTACAGTGCAATTCCTAACATAATGACCCAATCCTATGCAATTGTAACACTGTATTTAATTTTCTTTGTTCCCGTTACCATTATCTTCAGCCCGTGCTCCCATAACATTACAATTCCCATTCTAATTTTCAACATTCTGAATACCTATATTCTGAACTACATTCTGAACAACATGATTCCTGACATTCTGTATTACATTATACCCATTATGATTCCCAACATTCTGCCCAGCATACTATCTAAACTGATTCCCATCATTACCTCCAACCATTTGCATCTGTCTGTCTTGACCCAAATTCATACCTGGTTGTGCAATCTGCCTATTGCGTGGGTTGGATGAAATTCTTTGGTTGTTGTTGGTTGGTGTAGAATAGTTAAGTTTGAATGCTTTAGCTATTAGAACAAGTTCCATGCTCATTGTTGTTCTATGATCAAAAATGTCTTCGGGGTTAATCATTGGTTGTTGCATGTAGTTCTGGTTGAATGATGGTTGTGGGTTGTAGTTGTTGTTGGGTGGTGATTGTTGCATGTAGGTAATCTATAATGGTTGATCTTGGTGAAACACTGGATAATTGTAAGGGTTATTGGAATTTGCCATAAGAGCCAGAGGATCATGTGCTCTTGCAAGTCGTTCTGCCCTCAGTTGATTTACCTCCACCTGATTGTATTTCAGAAAATCATACAACTGCGTGTAATCTACTTCATGCAAATCCTTTATTTGGTGAACAATGGTAACATGTCGACTCCATTCTGGTTGTAGGGTGTTTAGGAACTTGAGATTGCTTGCAATCTTTTCTGGAAAATGTTTGTTTCTTTTGAAGTCGTTGATTAACTTTGAGAAACGATGATAGTAAGATTCAATTGATTCCCCATCAATAGAAGTAAACATTTCCCATTCATTAAACAACTTAGCTTTTTTCTCTTGAATTCCAATATCAAACCTTTCATCATTTGTTGAACATGTAACCAGAATTCCTAAGCAGTTTCACAAGTATCAACAGTGGTATAGATGTCTTCAGGAAGACCCATGAGTATAGTCTGAATGGCTTGATCATCTGCTTCCATTTTCTTTACTTCTTTTTCAGTAAGTTCCTCATCAGTCTGCTCATGAAAAGTTTCAGCAACATGAACTTCATGGTCTGGATCACCTGGTTCAGGAATCATTCGCCTGACGTATGGACCATTCATAATGGAATTGTAGATTAACTTTCCATTTGGTTTACTCTTTGCATAACGAAGAAGACGAGAAGACCATGGAACATAGTTGTCTTTGTTAAGCATAGGTGACGGTTTTCCAAACCAGCAGCATGTATGTCTTGTTGAGTCGACATTGCAAAAGTGATGTAAAATGATATAGTATGGTCATTTTAGTGAGTAGTGATTATGAGATGTTCTTGATTGTTGTTTAAAGTGATTAGGTCCTTGATATTTCACGGGATTTTACTAATCTTGATTAAACCGGGAAAATAAGTTAATACTTCACGGGATTTTACTAATCTAAGATAAATCGTTGAAATTAAGTTTTTCTGGAAATGTCACAAACTTCAGTGTCACAAACCTTAGGAATATGTTACAAACCTCAGAGTCACAAACCTCATAAATATGTCACAAACCTCAGTGTCACAAACCTCAGGAATATGCACAAACCGCAGACACAAAAAATGCACAAATCGCAGACACAAAATACACAAACCGCAGGAGACACAAAAAATGCACAAACCGCATGATACACAAAAAATGCACAAACCACAGACAAAAAATGCACAAATCGCAGGATACACAAATCGCAGGAAAATAAAAATTTTAACAGAGATTTGTTTCCTAAAGATGTAATAAACCGCAGAAAACTTGTAACACCTGTATGTAACAAACCTCAGAAACATAAACCGCAGACACAAAAAATGCACAAACCGCAGACACAAAAAATGCACAAATCGCAGTCTTCAAACACAAACCTCGGTCTTCATACACAAACCGCATTCTTTAAACTTTTCCAGAAAACCAAATTTTTAAATCACTTAAAAACACACTTTTGACATTTTTGATCTAAACCTTTTGTACAACTAATTATATCTAAGCTAGATACATCTTAAAAACACAAACTTTAAGGTTATAAAACACAAAAATTTGGTTTCTTGAAAAGGACGTATGAATGAGTATTTAAACTCAAAAACCTTATGTTTTGATCTAAAAACGCTCACAAATGAATCACTAAACACTCCTAGGCTCTTGATACCACATTTAGCGTATAACTTTCACATCAAACATACGAAAATCACAAGAATCTTAGAGAGAGAAAGAGCTAGAGAGAGAAAGAGTAAAAGGAAAAATGGAAGGCTTTCATCAGCTAGGGAAAATGAGAACCAAGATCCTCCTAACATGCTAGGAGGGTTGTATTTATACTACAAAGAGTGTGGACTCCTTGTTGGGTCGGCTTGGACTTTCTTTGGGCCAAACCTAATACCAATGGGCTTAAAGCCTGACACTTAGGCCTAATTAGCTTAAATGAATACCCGTAAACTACGTTTTCCTATACAAGGCTCGAGAATATATAATGACCATCACTTTACATAAAAACACGTCTAACACATTTGTCTCTTCCTCCCATTGTTTGCCGCCCCTTTACCACCCAAAAGAAGAAAGCCCAACATCCTTGATCTTATACAATGCCATTTTTATGTATATATAGTCTTTATGCCATCTTGTGATATTTTCATACACACAAAATCGTACCTACCATTTTCCTTGGTTACATATGCACGAGAACAACAACATCCAAGACACAACTTTCCATTATTAACTTACTAGTCACTATTAGGATAGAAATGAGATTTAGACTTTGCCTTAAGTACTTTTGAAAAGGGCAAGTAAACTAACTTCAGACATATCAATTACCAGTTCAAAAAACTACACATTCTCTCTTGTTTTCTCTCTTAGGCTTGGCACAAAAAGAACAAGCAAAGAAAAATTGTTTTTGATTTTGTACAAGTATTTACAAGAAGGTGTTGTGTTAAGGGTACTTGATTATTAAGTTCTTGGGTATTCAAGGGTGCAGGAACACTTTCAAAGCTAGGGTTATTAAGAAATTAGATTTATAAAATCTTGGGGTTTTTGATAAGTTTTGGTGGTAAAATCATTACATCTCATCCTCTTTTATTGTAAGAATCATGTTCATCCTAACTTACTCTTATACATGACATACATATGATGTTCTTGATAAAAATGTATCACCATGGTTTGTGAAAAATAATTCTTGCAATTATTTGTGTGTTCTTGAAATTATTTGTGTTTGATTTATAGTGTAATCATGGTTATAAAAATGTTAGTATGTACCTAGATGTGTTCTTGATGTAAATTGGTGGAAGAGATTAGGATTAGTATGGAGTTGTTGGATTTGTTGGCGAAAAGTTTTGAAAAACTAGGATTTAGCGTTTAGCGAACTGGTTGTCCTTTAGACATTTTCTAGACAGTAAGATGTCGGGTTTTGTAATATTTAGTTAATTTTCCTAGAAAGTAGACATTATAAGCTTCGCGTTGCCGCTTAAATCGTTATAATCGGACTTATAACGAAGAAGTTATGCTCTTTTGAAAATCGTATAAAAACTAGTGTATCCTGAAAAATTGCACGTTTTATTTCTGATGGCGTGGTTTCGTGCATGTTTTTGACCCGTTTAATATCCAAACTGATCAAAACGCTTAAGAGACTTTTTGTAGTCCTCGAACTTACGTTTCTAGATTGTATTTGCACGCGTCGTGAATCCTTGTAACGAAGAAGTTACGGCTTTTCAAAGTTGGACAAAAACTGACTTTTTATAAAAGTTTTGAGCATGTAATTTTCTTTAAAATAAGGGTTGATCGAGTAACTTTGGGTGCGTTTTTGGGTTTTAGAGTCCGAATGAGGTATTGAGTCTTTAAGAAATGTTGTAGTATTATCTAAACACTTTACATATGAGTCGGAAGTTTCCAAAAATATTGAAAAACGAACGAGTTACGACTTGTTAAAGTTGGGTACTTGGAGGATTTTTGTAAAGAATTAAATCATGAAAATAAAAAGCGAGCTTTGACGTAAATCGTATTTTGACTTCTAAAACTAAAATGCAAACATGTAATGGTGATACAAGGTTATAAAAATACATTTGCATCATTTCACTTCATTTGCATAATTCTAAATCGACCCGTTATTAATTAGGTCGCGTTTCGAAACCGTTGTGCTATTTCCCTTGATTGATTATTTCCCGAATCATTACTCTTGCTTAAGGTGAGTTTATAGCCCCGCTTTAACTGTTATAACTGTTTTACGAATCTCGGGGTAAGATACATTGCTTGTTTTACTTTTGGACGCAAGTAGCTTCTAAATAATTACATATTAACCTAAGTACCGTTAACCCACTATGCCCACTATCATGTACCGTTAATTACTTGTATAAGCATGAGTGTTATAAATATGTCTATTGGCATTGACATCCCCGTCCGGGTTTGGTGATTCTTATGAGGTTGTGAAACTCCACTAAGTTTTACAACTCCCTAGGCAATGTACCTAACCGTTGTAGTGTAGTATAGGCAAGACTCGGGGGGTTGTTATCGTTCTCTAAGGGAATAGTGTGTGAAGGTCCAAACTAGATGTAACTAAGGTCTACGGGATTGAAAGAAAAATATTTATGTATTTTTATATTTTAATGAAAGCAGATAAAATCTTGGGTTTGAAGGAGGTTTGTTTTAAACTAATTATCTAATAATTAAACTAAATCTAATGTGGAGAATTCATATGATAAAAGAGAAGTGTTTACTTAATCATACATGATCCTTAGTATGCTTCTCCTAACTCTATTACCTTGTCACACTTGAGATGTATGTGTAAGTATTTCCGAAAAGCATGACGAATTACACGAAAACGCCGTCTACGTGATACCTCACTAGGGAGACGCACAAGTAAGATAGTATGAAGACTGTTACAAGGCCACTAGGTAGATAGACGCGCATTAAAATACTTAAAAGGGGTCATCCATAGATGGGTAAGGTCATATGAAGACTATTACCGATGGAATCCTTTCTACACAATCATGCCGCTCTAGATCTTCGATACACTTAAGTAACTAGGGTTCTAGCGTCTAAACATGCACACGCATCAATCAAGAAGCAATATTATTAGGATCTACATACCAATTCACATGCAATCATAAGCAAACACTAATGAGATCTAGCCTAGCATGTTAAAGATAAGCAAAGAACAATAACCAATCAAACAATAAGACATATTGAAAGATTAAGGGATAAAAGAGCTTCACCATATTAAAACAAGCGATTGGGGAAGGTACAAAAGGGTTGGGAAACCCTAAAATACTCCCAAAGTCAGCTACAAATCATTCTCTACCGAACTCCACTCCTAATATGCTATATGAAAACCTAAATTCGAGTTTGTATATATAAGAAAACAATCGCGATGACGTCAAAATAAATCCTGACGCCGTCGAATCTTCTAGGGTTTCTTTATGACGGCTTAGTTCAGACGCTTTCACAACTTTTCCTGACGCAATCGCTAGCAGACCCAGACGGCGTCACAAGCTTTCCTGACGCCGTCTCCACCATCTGTGATTTATTCTTAAAGCCTTATTTTGTGTAAAGGTGTACTCTTGTCCCGTTTCTTCCAAAATAGAGCCCAAGTCACGTGTATTTTCTCTAAATGCCTTCCAAGTGCTAAAAATGCAAAAAGAAACTATTAAGCACATATTTTAAGCATTTTTGCATGATTATAGGGGTTAAATGACCCCAAAAAGTGTATAAAATTACACCTCATCAAATATCCCTACACTTAGGATTTGCTTGTCCCCAAGCAAATGAGCTTTTCTACCTAGACAATAGCAATATCGAGGGTATTTAACTTACTCTTTAAAGTTATTCATGGCACAACCAATTAGACCTCATAACTAGAAGCACAAAAAATATACACTAGCACCTCACGGTAAGTGTTTGGATTCTCTCTTTCTCTCGGGTGTATAATGAATTATAACAATATGGGAACCCAAAAATTTAACACTCATTACCTGTCATAGCATATAAATTATCATAGGCTTGATAAAGGATCAAACCTCCACCGCTAGGCGTAAGTACTAAAAGTTACTATAAAAGAGGTCTTTAATGGGTTGTGGGGTGTAGGTGTAATATTATAAACATGGAAACGAAAACGGCTGGGAAGTATTTGGGGAGTGACTTTTTGGGTGAAGTGGTGAGTTAATTAGTTATAACAATACACGAAGGATGGGTTGCTAAGCCAAAGACTCGACCACTTGGACAAAGATATACAAACTCTACACAACTTTACAGCAAACTCTTTTTTTTAAACATCACTTGGGGTTTATAGATACACCCCTACACTTGAGCTTTTACATACTCGATACATGAACTAATCTAATGACCCAAATTGAGATGGATCAAAATAATATAGAGATTATCCAACAAACATATAGGGGTATTGACTTAACTTTTCTTCCCTAATCTTTCGCAAAATAAATACTACCATGAATCCTAATCCTCCCAAAATTGTATTTACAAGGATAAAGACTTAGCAACCGTGTACTTAAATAATTAACTTGGGTTAAACAATAATTTACTAAAAATGCATACATACACGGTAGGCTAAGGCGATTTGGGTGTAACAATTGGTTTAAGGGTTTACAATGCTCTTCATTAAGAATCCGGCATCCACGGGAAAATTACGAGAACCGTAAAAAGAAAAGGATCGAAGGGTTTCACTAGAGGAATCCTGCACTAAAAATGAGTGCATGGCAAGGGTGTGGGATAGTTATATAGTCGAGATGACCATAATAACAATTACATGTTTTAAAATATGGGTTAATCCTAGTGCCTCTTATCATTTAGCAAATCCTAATACTCACTATGCGGTCTCGGGATGCATCACTAAAGCAAGTTCTAGAATTTAGTACACTACCGGTACACTCACATATAATTTAAAACCGATACCAATGCTCCATAAAAGGCGACAAAATCACATATGTGCGGATAAATCTATGAACGCGACACATGCAATTGCTCTTTCCTTAACTCGAGAAAGCTAAAGGTATAAATTATCTTGGGTATCAAAGATGGATGCCCGAATTCCTAAAGATCTAGGGGCAAACCTTACAATTTGGGGGTGGAATTTTTTTGAGTGGTAGGGTTTTTATGCTAGTCATATAATTCCATATCCAATGAGACGCTACTAGAACTTAGTTTCACTGGTATGTGCTATAAATTTTTTAAAATTTGGGTCAAAATTAACTTCTACGTTGTGTTTCGGTATATTACTCATCATTTTAGGGACAAAGCAAAGAGAAATGAAAGAATAGTTTCTAAGGCTTTTATTTCCCCCTACACTTATTATGAACATTATCTCAAATGTTCTACAAAGTACCCGTAAACGAATAAAGGGAAAAGAAAAGAGAGCAAAAGAAACTAGTACTCCCCTGGTTTTGCTCAATGATGGAGAAGAAATGAATGATCCCGGCTAAATCGTCATCTAAGAATCGTCCCCATAAAACTCCTAAGAACTCTCAGGCTTCTTCTCATCAAATATAACCTATAAATCCAGGACAAGAAACAACTATACCTGGCGTAAAATCGGTGGAATGATATATATACAACTATATGATTTAGGGTTTCTGACTCTACGAAAACAAATAAAGGATAGGATGAATGTGTTAATGTAATTGTGGTTTTCTGCAGGTTTTAAGCAAGTTACAAATTCCTAAAATTATACAAAATTTTCAAAAATTAGATGGTGACGTCGTCTCCACGTGCTGTAAAGAAAAAAAATTATATTCTTGAAAAATTTCTGCACGCAAGTTCCATTAGTATTTCCTGCAAAAATATACTGCAAAAACCATGAAATTTATTAACACAATCATATGACTCAAACAAACACACAAGACGCGAAATAATCTAAAATATTTATTTGACTTGTTTGAAATGGTTCTTATAAACCGGATATTTTCTCCTACACTTATTTTTCAAAATACCTTTGATTGAGATTAAGACGAAGTTAAAATCAAAGCAAAGCATGATCAAATAACAATTCAAACATATAAAAATAAATAGTTAAGAATTAAAACACATGAGACACTCCTAAAATGCATAAAATTAAAAGAATTGGGTAAATGAGACGTGCTTGGGTTGCCTCCCAAGAAGCGCTTGTTTTTGTTCGAGTCACAAGCCTGACTCTACCCTTATTTAACAGATAAAGGGGAGGGTTCCCCTACACTTGAGTTCAAGTACGGGTGATAGTAACGGTACACACCATTGTTGTGAGAAGGGGTCAGATGCTGAAAAATTGGTTGTTGAATTATATGCTCCAAATGGTGTGTTTCTTTAATCCTAACCTTCTTTTTTTGGCCTAACGGGTGAATTAAATCCTCTTTCTAGAAAAGAAACTTCCTTATATTCTAATTCCCAATCATTTTCTATCATCTCCATATTCAAAAAATCAACGCATAGGGATCCGCTTTGTCCTAATAAGCATGGTTTAAATCCATAATGTTTCTTAGGATCATCAATGCATGGGTGATAATAGCAATACGTATCTTTAGGGTGGAAAAACGCCATGTGAGGCGAAGGTGGTGTATTAATAGTTTACATGTCTACTACCTTCATCCTAAAACTATCCGGACTATGTGGTTTGATGGTGGGTCAGTTCCTCTTTTGTCTCCTAGATTTACATTTAAGGGTGAGAAATTAGGTAAAAGTTGAGGATTCAGTTCGTCAACACTAGGAATTTCCTTAGAACTAAGAAAGATGTCATGACTACAAGTATTCAAGCCTAAATCTTCTAGTTTCGTGTGGTCTAAAGGTTCTACCTCTATCGGGATTCCTATAGTCTCTTCTAATTCTTCCGGGTAAGTCATGGGCGATGTGTATACCTCAAATGATTAGAGGACTTGTGGGAAACTTTGTGGGCTTGAATTTTCCGCATCATATCAAGATTTGACATTTCGGTACTTTCCCTTACAAGAGGTGGACTGGGGAAGATTGTGTAGACGTATTTGACAGAGGGTGACTTTGGTGAGACAAATTTAGGTGTATGGAAAGATGCTTTTTCTGTGAGAGCTTTTGAGAATTTATGACCATTAAGGGGCTCGAGATCCTTAGTGTCAAGGTACCTCGTGATTTTTTTATATTCTTTTTAACCCTTATTTCTTCTTTTAATTTTTCAACAACTTCCAAAGAGAGTTTCATGAATTCAATTCCTATAACGCACATGTATTCTTCAAGTTAGCAAACTTTTTCTTCTTGGTCAAGTATGAAATTTGTTATGAGACCTTCGAATTCCTCCTGATGTGATGGCTCTAGTGGTAGTTGACGCATCGTATTGCTTGTCAGCCCACATAGGTCTCTACTCTTCCCCATTAGCGAGATTGCGTCTTTCATAAGTGTAGCAACTTGGCATTCCATAAACCCCAATAATTGCTCTATGTTGTCATTTTTGTAGTTAAGGCTTCCTTCTTCTGGGAAGATCCATTCCATTCTTCTTCCTCATATCAGCCAACTCCTCGATAGTGTTATAAGAATTTTCTCCACTCATTTTTCTCAATCGGCCTTCAGCGGCGTAGTCCACTATCCTTTTTAGGGTGTGATCAATGTGGTCGTAAAATATTTGCACTTGGAGCCAGAGATCAATTCCATGGTGAGGGACTTTTCAGAGTAAGTCCTTGAAACAAGTCCATGCTTCAGAGAGAGATTCACCTTGGTGTTTTTGGAACATCAAGATGTCATTACGAAGTTTAGAAGTCCTTCTCAATGGAAAGAATTGAGCAAGGAAACGATTAGTGAGATCCTCGCAAGTGGAGATGGATCCCGTAGGGAGACGCTCAAGCCAATTGCTAGCTTGATCTCGAAGGGAAAATTGAAATAAACGCAAGAGCGTCCTTTCCCTATTATCGTCATTAAGGTCAAGTGATTCCACAAGTTTTAAGAAATCCTTAAGGTGTTGATTTGGATCCTCGGATCGAAGTCCGTGGAATGAGCATCCGTTTTACACCAACCAGATAGAGTCGGATCAAAGAGGCACCACATTGTTCCCATCGGGGATCTCAATGGTGTTTCGGTATCCTTCATTGATAGGTTTGGAGTATTCTCCTAAGGTACGAGGTGGATTTTCATTTTCCATGGAGGTCTACGAAAGATTTACAAAACAAAGGGCACAAAGAAAAAATAGACTACAAGAAATCTAACGACAATAGAATAAAAATCTCACTCGAAAGGATTCAAGTGAGTAGACCTAAGCTAAATAAAATCCAAAACCTATACTATTCCCCGACAGCGGCACCAAAAACTTTGATGAGGTTGTGAAACTCCACTAAGTTTTACAACTCCTTAAGCAGTATAGCTAACCGTTGTAGTGTAGTATAGGCAAGACTCGGGGGTTGTTATCGTTCTCTAGGGGAATAGCGTATGAAGGTTCGAACTAGATGTAACTAAGGTCTACAGGATTGAAAGAAATTTTTGTATTTTTGTATTTTAATGAAAGCAGATAAAATCTCGGGTTTGAAGGAGGTTTGTTTTAAACTAATTATCTAATAATTAAATTAAATCTAATGTGGAGAATTCGTATGATAAAAGAGAAGTGTTTGCTCAATCATGCATGATCCTTAGTATGCTTCTCCTAACTCTATTGCCTTTTCACACTTGAGATATATGTTTAAGTATTTCCGAGAAGCATGACGAATTACATGAAAACGCCATCTACGTGATACCTCGCTAGGGAGACGCACAAGTAAGGTAGTATGAAGACTGTTATAGGCCCATAGGTAGATAGTCACGCATTAGAATACTTAAAAGGGATCATCCATAGATGGGTAAGGTAGTATGAAGACTATTACCGATGAAATCATTTCTACACAATCATGCTGCTCTAGATATTCGATACACTTAAGTAACTAGGGTTCTAGAGTCTAAACATGCACACACATCAATCAAAAAGCAATATTATTAGGATCTACATACCAATTTACATACAATCATAAGTAAACACTAATGAGATCTAGCCTAGCATGTTAAAGATAAGCAAAGAATAATAACCAATCAAACAATAAGACATATTGAAAGATTAATGGATAAAAGAACTTTACTATATTAAAACAAGCAATTAGGGAAGGTACAAAAGGGTTGGGAAACCCTAAAATACTCCTGCAGTCAGCTACAAATCGTTCTCTGCCGAACTCCACTCCTAATATGCTATATGAAAACCTAAATTCGATGTTGTATATATAAGAAAACAACCGCGACGGCGTCGTAATAAATCCTGATGTCGTCGCGTCGTCGAATCTTATAAGGTTTCTTTATGACGGCTTAGTTTAGACGCCGTCACAACTTTCCTGACGCGGTCGCTAGCAGATCCATACGGCATCGTAAGCTTTCTTGACGCCGTCTCTACCATCTGTGATTTATTCTTCAAGCCTTCTTTTGTGTAAAGTTGTACTCTTGTCTTGTTTCTTCCAAAATAGATCCTAAGTCACGTGTATTTCCTCTAAATGTCTTCCAAGTGCTAAAAATGCAAAAAGAAATGATTAAGCACATATTTTAAGCATTTTTTCATGATTATAGGGTTAAATGACCCCGAAAAAGTGTATAAAATTACACCTCGTCAGATTCTTACTTGTATCAGAGGTTCTGATCAAACGGACGTATACCATGTCGGAATTTTAGGTGGTCTCGGGTTGGACACCTACACGGGCAACTTTACACACACTGTCGTAGCTTCGGTGTCATGAGCTTGGTGCAATCATAACTACTTTTCTGGATATTGTATACCGTGCAATAATTACTTTAAATCTTGCGATCCACACTTATCATTTACTTAAACCTATAAACTCACCAACTTTATGTTGGCATTTTTAAGCATGTATTTCTCAGGTGCTTAACCCGTATGGACATTTTGAAGTGCATTGGTGTTCGCATTCATCATGGCTAGTTTTCATGGATTTTCACTTACACTCAAACTATTCTCGGTGTTATAACCAAATTATGATTTTCTTTTGAGGCAAGACTCATGTAGAGATCGTTCTCTTATATCTTGTGCTTATGTATTATGAAGTAACGCCCCCGGTTACCTTTTCACGACCATATTTTAGAGGTGGTACAGATTGGTATTTAGAGTCAAGGTTATAAAGAACGAGGTTGCATATTAGGCCTAGACTATAACCACTACATAAGTATTGCATCATAAAAATTTCTCATTTGCATAAACACTACATGCCTACATTGCTTATACTTGCGTTTATATTGCCTTACGCATATTTTACACTTGTTTATATGAAAGATGTTTATATAAACCCTTGGTTGTCACAACACTATGCCTACACCTCGTACTTTTATCATGTCACGTACCGGGCTATTCATCCTGCTTATTATCCTGTCTGATTTCGAGGATGATGACACCACCCTACCTGTTGTATCCGCACCGTCATCACCAGATCGCGTGCCGGCTTCGTCTAGTTACTCACCGGATTCTGACTCAGACTTCGAGCCTACTAAGGATGACTCATCAGACAAGAATCTGAGTGAGACTGCTAAGTCACCCCAGACTCAGAGTGCTTTGACACCATTTGTTCAGTCACCATCAGCAACATCACCATCTTCACCACCACCATCATTTTTACCATCATTATCTCGTAAGAGATCCAGATCGCCTTCACCACCACTACCACCAGTATCGCCACCGCTACCACCTTTGCCATCATCTCTACTATCGAATATGTTACTACCTTGTAAGAGGGTTCGAATGACTTCACCAGAGACAGCGGCTGCTACAGAGACTACCATGCCTGGACTAGGTTTGATACCGGATGATTCCCTTTGGGCAAGGATTCGATCTCAGATACAGTACTGGAGAGATTGCTAGGGTGCCCCTAGCACCTTTAAGATCGGGGAGAGTTCATCAGCTGCATCAGCATGTATACTACGAGTTACCGGTGAGACAGCTAAGGAGACTATTCCTTTATTATTGGCGAGGCTTACCCGTTACGATGGAGTCATTGATCATGTCTGCGAACAGCTACAAAAGATGTCACGGGAGCGTGTGGAGGCGATAGAGGACGACATGGAGACTTTGCAGGCCATATCGACATATGCTGAGAATCGGATTACAGGGTTTCTAGACGCACGAGATGCTGATCTACTAGAGATAGCAGAGCTTCGGAGTCGAGCTTAGGATGCAAAGGCTTGACTTTGGTTAATTGAGAGACTCCTTGGCTTACTTTAGTATCATAGTAACATCTTTTTAGATTGTAACTTGTATTAACAATTAATGATAAAACTTGTACTCATTTTATTATTGTAAAACGATGAATTAAGTGATTAATTCTAAGGATACTGAGTTATGATTATGATATTCTGTGATGTTGAATTATTTATTGTCATAATTGATTCTCTTATACCACTTCTTGTCGCTATCTCATTTTATATATATTGTACTTATTGTGTGTCGTGATTTTATTTTGGACGAAATCTCATCATATGTTATAATTCTTGTAATTTTGAAGAACAATGCCAACTACGAGATAAGGAATGAGTTCCACAGAAATTGAGCAGATTGTAGCACAACGAGTTACTAATGCTATTGAGGTTATTTCTATTTATGAGATAAAAACCCGCGTGACACGCGACTCAATGGATTGGGTCATACGTCAAGAGGCCAAGGTTATAAAGAATGCTAACAACAAGAGGATATGGGAAAGTGAACATGGTGAAATTTTGGCCGGCAGCAAAACAAAAGACGTGAAGTGGTTAGGACACACATTGTTGGGTCGGGCGACAAGAAAGGGTATGCTGGAAAACTACCCAACTGTAACAAGTGTAAGCTACATCACACTGGTCCATGCACTGTAAGTGCAACAACTACAAGAGAGTTGGTCACATGACTAGGGATTGTAGGAACCTCATTCTTGCAACAACTAAGAGGCCCTTAGTAGCCAAGCAGAAGCCTGTAGTAACCTATTTCAGATGTGGTGCACAAGGGAATTTCAAGAGTAAGTGCCCGGGGTTGAAGAATTAGAATCATTGTAATCAAAATGGAAAGAAGGGAAAAGCTTGCGGGGACACTAACATCGTTGTAGATAATGCTAATGCTTAAGGAGAGATCTTCCTGCCTTGCATAGTGAGATCTAAGTCGAGGCTTTCTTAGACTATATTCCCCAAGAGATTTGCATTAGTACTTTCCTATGAATTTTGTTGTATTGTGTAGATGTTTTAAATTCTCTATTAATTTATGTGTCATGGCGATTTCGTCAGTTACACTTTAATTCTCCATTAATTTATGTAGGCTACTCCTTAAATTGTTACCGCCTTATAAACATTTTTACTGTCATCTTATAAACTATTTTGCTATCATCTTATAAACTATTTTTGCTATCATCTTATAAACCATTTTGCTACCATCTTATAAACTATTTTTCCTATCATCTTATAAACTATTTTGATATCATCTTATAAACTATTTTTCTATCATCTTATAAACTATTTTGCTATCATCTTATAAACTATTTTGCTATTGATAAGGTGTAATTTTATACACTTTTCAGGGTTATTTTACCCTTATAATCATGCAAAAATGCTTTAAATATGTGCTTAATCGTTTCTTTTTGCATTTTTAGCACTTGGAAGACATTTGGAGGAAATACACGTGACTTGGGCTCAATTTTGGAAGAAACCGGACAAGATGGCAAATGGGCATGAAGACACAAGTAATGATTAAAGATCAGAGAGTGGTGACGCTGTCTGAAGCATTAAGCGACGCCGTCTGGATTTATTGTGACGCCATCTGGATCAGCCGTCAAATATGAAGCCCTAGAAACCCTAGCGTGGGATAACGTCTGGAGAATATGTGACGACGTCGCGCCCTGGAGTCTATGTATACAAACTTGATTTTTACGTTTTAAATATACATTGTCATAAAGGATTAGGGTTTAGTTCATGGGAGGTCAACTTGTACCAGATTTTAGGAGTATTTTAGGGTTTTCCAACCCTTCTATACCATCCCTAATTGCTTGATTCATAATAGTGAAGTTCTTTTATCCTTTATCTTTCAATATGTCTTATTGTTTGATTGATATTTGTGCTTCATCTATCTTGGACATGTTAGGCTAGATCTTTTAAGTGTTTGCTTATGATTGCATTTGAATTGGTATGTAGATCTTAATTAGATTGCTTCCTGTTGATGTGTGTGCATGCTTAGTCTCTAGAACCCTAGTTACTTAAGTGTATTAAAGATCTAGAGCGGCATGATTATGTAGAAAGGATTCCATAGGTAACAGTCTTCATACAACCTTATCCATATGTGGATGATCCCCTTTAAGTGTTTTAATGCGTGTATATCTCCTAAGGGGCCGTGTAATAGTCTTCATACTACCTTGCGTCTGTGTTGCCCTAGCAAGGTACCACGTAGACGGCGTTTTCGTGTAATTCGTCATGCTTCTCAAAAATACTTACACATACATCGCAAGTGTGAAGAGGCAATAGTGTTAGGAAAAGCATACCAAGGACCATGCATAATTAAGTAAACACTACTCCCCTATCATACGAATTCTCTTCTCCTTATTTAGTTTAATTAGTTAACTATCAGTATTAATCAAACCACCTTCATACCCTGAGATTTTACTTGTTTTTATTAATTATAAAAATACAAAAATATTCTTCTTTCAATCTTCTAGATCTTAGTTATATTTAGTTTGTACCTTCACAGTGCTATTCTCCTAGAGAACGATAACAACCCCCGTGTCTTGCCTATACTACACTACAACGGTTAGGTGCACTGTCTAGGGAGTTGTAAAACTGAAGTGGGATTTACAACCTCATCAAAGTTTTTGGCGGCGCCGCCGGGGAATAGCGTAGGTTCTGAATTTTATTTAGCTTAGATCTACTCACTTGAATCCTTTCGAGTGAGATTTTTATTTCCGTATTATTATCTTTTTTGTAGTCTATCTTTTCTTTGTGCTTTCGTTCGTAAAATTGCTCTCAATTCAATCTTCAAGATGGATAACACCAATTTACCACCAAATATTCCACCCTCCCTCTTAATTAAAAAATGCTTAAACTTAACTCAATCTTATAATCATTGAATTAAAAAGCCCACTCACCTTATTCTAAAGTCGTTTGTAAGAAAGAAAGTGATAGTGATGTGATGCTCATTGAGCTAATTAAAGATAATGATGGAGAGTTAGGTGAGAATAA
Source organism: Tanacetum coccineum (assembly GCA_026074375.1). Taxonomy (NCBI): domain Eukaryota; kingdom Viridiplantae; phylum Streptophyta; class Magnoliopsida; order Asterales; family Asteraceae; genus Tanacetum; species Tanacetum coccineum. Next base: position 49,163 of record BQNB010013245.1, on the reverse strand, counting down.
TAAAGTTTTAGGAGAGGATGAATTTGAGGGAGATCACTTTGATAAATTTCCAACTAGGAGCGAGCTAGCATATCATAAGTATCTAATGAGTGCTCCACTCCCGTCTATGATTGTGAGTAACCCTATCATTGTAGAAGGAAACCCCTTAAATCTTAAGATACCTTGCAACATAAGACATGTACACATTGGAAGAGCTTACATTGATCTTGATTCTCCCCTAAATAGAATGAGTAGAGGCTGCTATAATTGGATAATGACAACCCGACGCGAACCTAAGAAAGATTCTAAGAGCCCTAATGGAATTAATAACTTCACAGGAAGAGTTAGAGGGATGCCTATTTTCGTAGGGAATTTTACATATGCCTCTGATTTCATGATTGTGGAGGAAATCAATTCGGTCATAGATCCTAGGATGTCACCGGTTGGTTTAGGAAAGCCTTTTGTTGAACTATCCAACATGACTTATGATTCACATTAGGAATAGTGAAGTTCACAAAAGGAATTGTGGAGATTGCCTATAAGATGCCCCATACAATAGAGCAATATGACTCACTTTCAAATGAAGAAAAAGAGAACATGAAATCGGTATACTTTAGGAATTAGGAGGATAAGAAAAAGGGATTCGAGTATGTAATGAGTAAGATACTAGGGTTCTACAAGGAATGCTTAGAACTAGGACCCGAATACCGAACTGAACTTGACGAAAGTAGTAGTAGTGGAAGAGACGAAAACCAAGGAGGATTCACGTAAAGAATAGGACTCCGATTCTAGCTAAAAGACTCTCTAATAAACAAAAGGGCTTATTGGGAGGCAACCCAATCTTTTTAATTTTCGCATTTTAGGTGTGTCGTATGTTTTAATTCTTTATTGTTTGAAAATATTTGGTAATCATGATTTGCTTTGTTTTTAACCTCGTCTTAATCTCATTTAAAGGAATTTTGCAAAAAAATAAGTGTAAGGGAAATATCCGGTTTTTAAGAACCAAATTTTCAAACAGGTCAAATAAATAATTTAGATTAATTCGCGTCTTGTGTGTTCGAGTCATATGATTGTGTTAATAGATTTTTGGTGTTTGCAGTAAACTTTTGCAGGAAATACTAAGTGGACTTACGTGCAGAAATTTTTTCAAGAAAGAAAATTTTTTTCTTTACAAAATGTGGAGACGGCGTCAGGATTATCCTGACGACGTCCCCAGCCCACCTACAGGAAAATTTGATTTTTAACTTTGAAATTTTTTTATGATTTCTGTAATTTGTACATTCCTTAAAATCCTGCAAGAAACCACGAATGCATTCAACACATTCATTCTATCCTTTTAATTTATTTGTCATTCGAAAACGTAAAAACATATAGTTGTATATTTATCATTTCCCCAATTTTACGCTAGGTATGTTTGCATCTTGTCTTTGATTTGCCGGATATATTTGATAAGAAGAAGCCCATAAGTTTTTAGGAGATTCATGTGGATAATTCTTGGATGACGATTTAGCCGGTTTATCATCTGTTTCTTCTTCATCTTTGAGCAAAACCAGAGGAGTACTAGTTTCTTTCGCTCTATTTTCTTTTCCCTTTATTCGTTTACGGGTACTTTGTAAAACATTAGAGAAAATGTTAGTAATAAGTGTAGGGGGGAAATAAAAGCCTTAGAAACTATTCCACCATTTGTCTTTTGCTTTGTTCTTAAAATGATGAGTAATATATCAAAACATAGCATAAAAGGTCATTTTGACCCAAATTTAAAAATTTTTATGGCACATACCAGTGAAACTTAGTTCTAAAGCATCTCATTGGATAGGGAATTATACGACTAGCACAAAAACCCTTCCACTCAAATGAAATTCCACCCTCAGATTGTGAGGTTCGCCCTTAGATCTTTAGGAATTCTGGTATCCATTACTGATACCCAAGATAATTTGTACCTTTAGCTTGCTCGAGTTAAGGTTCGAATGCAGTCATATCTGTCTATTTCGTCGTTACGTATGTGTACGTGTAGTCTTTGTCACCTTTTATGGATCATTCATATCGGTAATAAATTAAATGAGAGTGTACAGGTAGTGTATATAATTCTAGAACTTGTTTTAGTGATGCATCCCGAGACTGCGTAGTGAGTATTATGAATTACTAAACGATAAGAGGAACTAGGACTAACCCATGTTTAAAACATGTAATTGTTACTATGGTCACCTCGACTATATAACTATCCACACACCCGTGCTTCACAAATAAGCACTAATTAGCAGGCAGATTAAGCAATAAGCAGATTACACTAATAAGCAATTATTTAAGCTAAAAATTAAATGATAAAAAAAGCAAATAGAAGACTTACAGAATGCTTCAGCTCAATCAGAAGCTTTTAGGCTCTTTGAGCTTATCTACAGCTCTAGCTTATCCTTATGGATAAGCTAGTAAAAGTCCTTGGGATTCCTTCCATGATTGAATCCCCTTCCAAAGCTTTTAGGTCCAAAATAGTTAAGGTTTTAAACTAGTTTATAAGACTTAAGTAGATTAAGGTCTGATTTAGCTCAATTACTAGCTTATAGACTAGTAAGAGCTTATATGAGCTTATTAGAACAATAGCTTAACATTTGAGAAGAAATAAGAGCTTATGAGTGAAATTTAAAAGAGCTTATGACAAAGTATTTAAGAGTAAAACTAGATGTCATTAAAATAAAACTTGATTACATGATTTAAAGAAAATTACAACTGAATTTTTTAAAGGAAATTGCAATAAGCTAAATTTAAGCTAAAATCTACTAAGCTACCCTCTAAAACGGGAAAAGAAGATGATCATGTGTGTGTGAGTGAGGGCCTTTTATAGCCTGCTGCTGAACCTTCTAGCCCCTTGAGGTCTTATCAATCTCTGCCATTCATTCTCTCAATGATTGGAAGATTATCTTTAGCCGTTGGATCTCTTTTGATAATTACACGGATTGCCAGCATGGCAATCCGTGTGATGTGACCTTGTGCTTTCTATGAGAGTGACCCAAGTGTAAATATCCCCATTCTTTGTGCTTTCTTCATATTGACGTGGCATTCCCCTTGTGGGTTTCCACCAATAAGGACCTCTGATGATGTGTTAATCTTGCCATCTTGATCTTAAACCCTTGAATTACTCTTTTGAACATCCAATTTGCTAAAGCCCCTTATTTTACCCTGAGTTAAATCGCGAAGGTGATGATGAATAGTTAAAATAGACTTTCCCGCCTGTTTTTGACTGAGGGGGTAAATGGGGTAAGTTTGGGCAAATGGAAAGTTGAGTCCTTGTGTTTATAATATGAAAAGGTGTAATGTGAAATAACTTTTAATAATGGCATAAATGGCCCTTGGATTTTTATAAAAGGTTATGGTTTAGGGTTTTGGGCCGGGTATGGGCTTTTGATTTGGGCTTTGGATCCGGGTGTTGTTTTTTATAGGATTAGGGCCCATTATACTTCAAGGACCATTTGTGTAACTTTGGAAACTTGAGGGACTAGATTTGTAACTATGGGTTTTTGTTTTAGTTGTTGACTTTGAGAGTTGGTCGAGGTGACTTTGACTTTTTGCTTCTGGCTCTAGCCACGTCTCTTGTTATCGTATTCCCTTCCCACCCCCAACCCATTTTGTTTTTTTTATGAAATATTGTAACCCCCCCCCCAAAAAAAAAGCCTAAAATTTTTTTTTTGCCCGTTTTTGACGGTTTTCTTGTGATTTTTGTTTATCCGTACCTGCACACACAAAACACAAAAACAAGTATATCTTTGCTATTTTAAGTGTGTTTTTGGTCATTTAGGGTCATTTTTGGTATAAACAGATATGTGTATTTTTCACTTATCATGTATATTTATCATTCCGTCGATTTTACGCTAGGTATGTTTGCATCTTGTATTTGATTTGCAAGATATATTTGATAAGAAGAAACAGAAAGTTCTTAGGAGATTCATGTGGACAATTCTTGGATGACGATTTAGCCGGTTTATCATTTGTTTCTTCTCCATCTTTGAGCAAAACCAGGGGAATACTAGTTTCTTTCGCTCTCTTTTCTTTTCCCTTTATTTGTTTACGGGTACTTTGTAGAACATTGGGGACAATGTTCGTAATAAGTGTAGGGGGAAATAAAAGCCTTAAAAACTATTCCACCATTTGTCTTTGCTTTGTCCTTAAAATGATGAGTAATATATCAAAACATAGCGCATAAGGTAATTTTGACCCAAATTTTGAATTTTGTGTGGCACATACCGGTGAAACTTAGTTCTAGAGCGTCTCATTGGATAGGGAATTATACGACTAGCACAAAAACCCTTCCACTCAAATGAAATTCCACCCCCAAATTGTGAGGTTCGCCCCTAGATCTTTAGGAATTCGGGTATCCATCTATGATTCCCAAGATAGTTTATACCTTTAGCTTGCTCGAGTTAAGGTTCGAATGCAGTCATATGTGTCTATTCCGTCGTTACGGATGTGTACGTATGGTCTTTGTCGCCTTTTCTAGAACATTGGTATCGGTATTAAATTATATGAGAGTGTACCGGTAGTGTATATAATTCTAGAACTTGCTTTAGTGATGCATCTTGAGACTGCGTAGTGAGTATTATGAATTGCTAAATGATAAAAGGCACTAGGATTAACCCATGTTTAAAACATGTAATTGTTACTATGGTCACCTCGACTATATAACCATCCACACACCCGTGCTTCGCACTTATTTTTAGTGCAAGACTCCCCTAGTGAAACCCTCTAAGCCTATTCTTTTCGCGGTTCTTGTAATTTTCTGGTATATTCCGAACTGTTAATGAAGAGCATTGTTAAACCCTTAAACCAATTGTTACACCCGAAACCTTAGCCTACCTTGTATGTACTCGCCTTTAGTACATCATTGTTTTAACTCAAGTCAATTATTTGAGTACACGGTTGCTAAGCACTTATCCTTGTATATATATTTTGGGATGATTGGGATTCATGGTAGTATTTATTTCAGAAAAGAATAAGGAAGAAAACTTAAGTCAATACCCCCATATGTTTGTCAAATAGTCTCCATGTTATGTTGATCCAACTCAATTCGGGTCATAGATTAGTTTATTTATGGAGTATGTAAAAGTTCAAGTGTAGGGGTGTATCTATAAACCCCCATGATGATTATATGTTTAAGCAATGGCAGGGAAAAAGTGTATAAAAAATAGAAAAAAAGAAGAAAAAAAGAAAGAAAAAAATAAAAAATATATAAAAAAGTAAAACAAAATGTACGGGCTGCCATTTGCTTAGTTTCTGTTTATGTTCACCTTAGAGTCAAGAAAAGAAAAATAAAGAGTTTGATGTGTAGTTTTGTAGAGTTTATACATCTTGTTCGAGTGGTAGAGTCTTTGGCTTAGCAACCAAACCAACGTGTATTCTTATGGATAATTAACTCACAACTTCACCCAAAAGTCACTCCTCAAATATTTCCCATCCGTTTCTGTTTCCATGTTATCATATTACACCTACACCCCACAATCCTTTAAAGACCTCTTTGATAGTAACTATTAGTAGTTACGCTAGCGGTGGAGGTTTGATCCTTTATCAAGCCTATGGTAATTTGTATGCTACGACAGGTAATGAGTGTTATGTTTTTCATTTCCATATTGTCATAATTTATTATACACCGAGAGAGAGAGAATATCCAAACACTTATTGTGAGGTGCTGGTGTATCTTTTCCGTGCTTTTAGTTACGAGGTCTAATTGGTTGTTCCATAAAAGCCTTTAAAGAGTAAGTTGAATGCCCCTGATATTGCTATTGTCTAGGTAAAAAAGCTCATTTGCTTGGGGACAAGCAAATCCCAAGTGTAGGGGTATTTGATAAGGTATAATTTTATACACTTTTTTGAGTCATTTTACCCTTATAATCATGCAAAAATGCTTTAAATATGTGGTTAATCATTTCTTTTTGCATTTTTAGCACTTTAAAGACATTTGGAGGAAATACACGTGACTTTGGCTCAATTTTAGAAGAAACTGGACAAGATGGAAAATGGGCATGAAGACACAACCAATGATTGAAGATCAGAGAGTGGTGACGCCGTCTAAAGCACTAAGCGACGCCGTCTGGATTTATTGTGACGCCGTCTGGATCAGCTGTCAAATTTGAAGCCCTAGAAACCCTAGCATGGGGACGGCGTCTGGAGAATAGTTGACGTTGTTGTGCCCTGGAGTCGATATATACAAACTCGATTTTTACGTTTTAAATATACATTATCATGGGGGATTAGGGTTTAGTTAGTAGGAGGTCGACTTGTACCAGATTTTGGGAGTATTTTAGGGTTTTCCAATCCTTCTATACCATCCCTAATTACTTGATTCATAATAGTGAAGTTCTTTTATCCTTTATCTTTCAATATGTCTTATTGTTTGATTGATATTTGTGCTTTATCTATCTTGAACATGCTAGACTAGATCTTTTAAGTGTTTGCTTATGATTGCATGTGAATTGGTATGTCGATCTTAATTATATTGCTTCTTGTTGATGTGTGTGCATGCTTAGTCTCTATAACCCTAGTTACTTAAATGTATCAAAGATCTAGAGCGGCATGATTGTGTAGAAAGGATTCCATAGGTAACAGTCTTCATACTACCTTACTCATATGTGGATGATCCCCTTTAAGTGTTTTAATGCGTGTATATCTCCCTAAGGGCCGTGTAATAGTCTTCATATTACCTTGTACGTGTGTTGCCATAGCAAGGTACCATGTAGACGGCGTTTTCGTGTAATTTGTCATGCTTCTCG